>CAJUWN010001339.1:0-48711 GCA_910589765.1 Avena atlantica | reverse complement strand
TTTGCAAAGCATGACAGAGTTTGATATTAACTTACTAGTTTATATAACGATACACAGCTCTGCCTTGTAATAGAGAGATCCAAACTTGTACGGAAGGGAACTCGGCATTCATACAGTAAGAAACATATTCAGACCCTCCTAACACAGCCTGAAATTTTGATTTACGGGCAAGTGAATCGGCACACTTTGGCTTCAGTCTGCTCGGATTTTGCAGCAGGGGCAATATTAGAAACATGATCTGTGCATATTCCACCGGCCACTTTGTGATTAGGCTTTTACTGATTAAGTGTGACACTACATTTCCCCAAAACGGAAATGTTGGTGGCATACAACTTGCGATCTCTAGATTCCAAAGCCGCCTGACAAAAGTATGCTGTTTTTGCAGGCTGTAGTGCGTCCGACACAGGGTTGACCAGCCATCACTTGATTTCCATATTCCCTAGGAAAGTTTTACTCCATGGTTTCAAACTTCCAGGAATACTGCAGTATAATGGAAACTCCAGTATAAATATTGTAATTTCAAATAGGCAACTTTCTTTACACAATGGAAGGGCTCCTCAGCCTCTGCACGTATGTACTTCACACTAACAAATTTAGATCAGGGATACTTTCGTTGAGTATGTACAACCTTAGCGTGAATACATGTAGTCATACAAATGTGCTGGCCTGTGTAACTTGTTGCATCAGAACAATCACTTGGAATAGAACGTCGTGAGGAACTCCAAACAAAATCTTTGTTCGTATATATAAGGCCAATCAATTGTCAGGATACAATACACTGAGCAGCACCACTGCATTATCATTAGCTTTACGGAGATAAGATTGCAACCATTTCTGAAATAGAGCAGTATACGCCATCTCTCAAAAAATTGACGCAAAATTCCACTGCAATTTTTAGGGTTCTTTACACTATTCCTTTCACTTTTTGGTGCTATGTAGTAACAGACAATCTATGCTTTTTCTGAAGATAAGGTGTCCTCAACCTGCCTACAAAAATTAAACAAATAGTGATGCTTTTGAATCTGATTAACACTGCATTGTAATCCTCTTCATGACTACGCTGCAGCCTAATCTGTGGGACTAGAATTGATACATGTATGGCTTAAAAAAATCTAACCATGCGGGCTGCATGTCATAATAAGAAGATAGAAAAGCAAGAAACTGGCCTGCACAAAGTTCACACTTCAGAGTACACATCGACAAGGCTCAAGGCCTAAACACATGACCCAGATACCAAACAAAAAACTACACCATCTAAGGCGGGATTGTCCACAGACTGTCATCAGATTTGATCTGATTCATCACCTATTTGATCGGTCTGTAGATATTTTCGAAACTATTATGTTTTCTCTCCGCACCAATTGTCCATCCAGTTGTCTTCTTGTCGCGAGACACCATGTGACAAACGAGAAGGGAGAGTTAACTGACGGGACGACCTCGGAAAGGTCCGCCCACGTCAGAACTGCACTCGAGATGATATTAGCCACTGCACAGTTCATGAAATTGTGAATGCTAGCCTTATAGAATAAAGCATTCCCACTTTACCCAAGGTCAAATACAGCACAAAATGATTATATGCTGAAGCGTCCCCGATATCTAATTTTGTTTAGGGCAGCTGCACGCAGTCCAATTCTAGATGCTTGTTGATATGCTTGTCGATTCCCACCGTGGATGTGGAGTGGAATTTTGGTGCAGGGACAACATCCAGCGGTGCGTATGAGACGGGTGGTAGTTGGATGCAAGCGAGCTTGAAGGCCTGTGTAATACTCTTCCATCTGTGAAACAATATCTAGACCAACTTCTTCAGTGTTCTTCTAATACCTCAGCTAACTTGTTTCGATACAAACTCCTTCCAATTGTGTACTCGCAGAGTCGGACGGGGTATAATATATTCCCTTTAATCTATTAGACGGGTCTCAGTAAGGCAACCGCACTATATATATATATATATATATATATATATATAATATATATATATATATATATATATATATATAATGTCAGGAAGGAGCTTTCACACCATCCATTCTTATGGAATGCTCACCACATGCCGTGCATAGCGTAACAATGCTATATGGATGAAGCTGGCCTCATGTGCGTAACAAATTCCAGTTGAGCTAATCTATCTATTATCTATTATATACTAAAGCAGTATAAGGGTGTTTTCGAGACATCTGGTTGATCCACATCATCCAAATTATATTCACCGTTAGATCACAATTTATGGTTACAATTTAAAGATAAAAAGTTACTAGAAAATGGTTGTACAAATATAATCAACTATGTCACGTATGGCCACAGCAAAAAAAAAAAAACTGCCGGACATCTAGCTGGCCGCGAATCTAACAAATTAGTCCAAATTGATAGGTGAAGCACTCACGTGTCACGATGGAGTCCATTTTAAAAAAAAAAAAAAAAGAAATAATGCCAGGTATGAGGCATGCATGCATGCTCCCCAAACCGATTTGACCACGGGAAAAAAACAGTCGGAGATCTCACTAGCCACCAACCAACAAAGTGGTCCAAATTGATACCCGAAACACTCACGATAAAGCCCAGTTTAAAAAATGGAGACCAAGGCAGCTATAACGTGGGTCGATAAGACTCCTTCAAGGACATGTAAAAAAAACACTTTGGGTATGTAACACAGGAAACACCCATCTAAGGCGTATGGTTTATGGATTGTTTAAAGAAAACAAAAAGTCGTTTGACTGCATAAAGTTTTAGGCACATAAAGAAATTCGGTGTGTCATAGCCATCGAAGATAAAAATGGCATACCAGTGTAGTAGATAGGAACAAGAAAACGAGGCTATATCCGTCGCAAATAGTTTTTGCTCAAGTGGAGCCTCGCGTACAAATTGTTTGTAAGATTGAAGCATAAAACCAAGCTGACGGACAATTGTCATTAGCTATTCAATTTTTTCCAAAGAAAGTAAAAGATTAATCATGTGTATTTAAACCTTGAGTCGAATAGATATTATATCTATTTTGTAGCAATTTTACTATTCGGATTTTTTTACACAAAAGCATGTGAGAAAACCCTGCTATGTCATTTTTTACATATTTTAAAGGGATGGGAATATTTACATTATTCAATAAAAGGATATATTATGATCGATGTAAACAATAATGTTATTTTCACATCACTTTTCTTGAGCGAGGCGCAGTCAAATTTATATTTCTACAATAACTTATTTATAACAACGATAATAATAGTAAGGATGACCACATCAACAAAACAACAATAAAAATAAATATAGTAATAGATTTATTATTTAGCTGACACAAAAAAAATGTTGTTTGTTGACAAAACAATTTGATCGCACGTGGTAAAAATATTGCATATTCGCAGCGAGAAAAGGCTAGCTTAACTATCTCTTGCATTTTGACATGTCCACACCGAGCATATCAAGTTGAACATAGCAAGTCTCCTGATATTTCTAAAGTATGGTATTCTACCCACGAGTATAATTTATAATTAGAGTGTCACTTCCATTTACATGCAAGAACATCTAACTTCTAAAGTGATATGATACTATAAAACAGAGCTCTGAAATGTGGAACTTAGGATGAGGTGAGTCATACAACTGCTAATTATGAGTTATTCCCCTAGTTATATTGTTAACTTTTTTTCAAGTAACTATATAAATTTTAGTTGGCATGGAATTTTCATATAGATTATTTAATTAGAAATACTTTGAACCTTTGAAAATCTAGGTGACTAATTATTGTAATCACACAATAAATTGAGTACTTTTAGCATAAGAAACTACGCGATTCAAGTAGACGCTGTCATGTTACATGGTATGGGAAGTACATGTGAGCAGATCCTAGACCAAGTGGAGAGAAAAAATACCGATACAATATCTCTTCTTCTGAATACTTGATTTTGTACAAATTTGAATTTGAATTTCCTTATTTTTCTTTACATATAAAACAATTGTGAAAATAATAAATTATATATTTACAAAAAATGTGACATATTTTTCATGACCACGGAATGACATTATTTCTACCCCAAAATGTAAAATATGAATACCCACAAACTATAAAATTATTTTCGACCCCTGTCGAAAAAACGAAGAAGTCGCCCTCGCATTTATAAGAGCCACCATGCTAGTTATAATAATAGTTATAATAGTTGCATGATTTTTTCGGGGTCCAAAAGTGTGACGAAAAGGTGCTAGACAATTACACTAACTGGGGTGAGCTGGACCTTTTGCGGCATGTAATGTAACGCCCACTGCGCTGCACCCCATTTTGAGACAAAAACCTTGTGAGCTCAAGCAGCACTACCGGATGCTGCTTGCTCTGACTTGCGTCGACCAAGGCAATGGAAGCAAGAAGCAAGATAGATTTTTTTTAGAAACATAGTACAATTCGTACACACTACATGCAACCACCCTATGAATGTACACACGCACACCCTATCCCAATGAACACCTCCGAAAAACTGAGCCAGCGAATCGGGTCTTAGGATTAACAAAGTCACGAGGGCGCCGAACGTTGCCTCCCACTGAAAGAATATTTCGCATTTTATCAACGCACAGTGTCAAACCTGGGGTTTAACTTTAATAGACCAGGGATACAATGCAACCGCCCTCCTAACCACCCAATCACAGGTTGGTTTGCAAGAAGCAAGAAGCAAGATAGATTTTGAGGCTCTTAAGTTCTTTTTTTTATCGTTCTATCAAAGTGAAAACAGAGTGAATGTGAGGACCAGATGGAGGCCAAGTGGTTGAGATAGCAGTGGCTCACCAATGACCAGATTTCAACTCCCGTCGAAAGAGAATTTTCGAAATTTTCACTAAAGGAGTTTTTCTTCTATAAAAAATTCAAGCAAATGCTAGTGCTTGGTTGGTCTCTCTCTCAAGGGTGTGAATGCAGATATGATATGCAGATATGCTAATGATGTCGTGTCTAGGGCCTGCTGGGAGGGAAGAGGCTTGACAACTTATCAGACATGCATATGTTGCAATTCACTATCGATGGAACTTCCATCAAGATGCATGCTATGCCCTGCCCATGTCGAAATTCGATCATCGGGACGACATACATGTGTACATCGCCACTTGCAGTGTGTGTGCGTGCACGACCATTGCTGAGTTGATCCTGAACCTGGCACACTATGGCTGAGTTCATGCACTACACAAGCAGCAACGGTTGTGTGTGCCCTCAGATTAGGGTTTCTCTAGAGAAGGACCACGTGAGCGCCGGAATGCCACGAGTGAAGGGTTTCGCGACATAGTAAATCAAAATTTTCTACGGATGCGAACAGAGGGAAAGCCAAGATATAATCTAGGAGATGCAATCAACAAGAGAGATTGGATTAGATCTTCATACCCTTGAAGATTCGCACAGCGGAACGTTCGTCGGAACGTGGGTGATGTAGTCGTACTCGCTTCTCCTCCTCGCGATCCGATCCGATCTAGCACCACAAGTGGCGGTGCCTCCGTGAGATGCAAACGTGCAGCACCTCGACGTCTCCTCCTTCCTCGGACCAGCAAGTATGGTGGAGAGATGGATTGGATCTACAACACGACGGCGTGGTGTATATGGTGGAGAATTTCTGCAGCAGGGCTTCGCCTACAAGCAGTCGGGAGGAGAGAGGAAGGGCAGCAGGGCGGCTAGGGTTGGAGGGGAAGGTGTGGGGGGTTGGTGCGCCCCCCACCCTCTTTATATAGAGGGGGGGGGGCGCAGCCCTAGCCCCTCCCCCAAGCCCAAAGGATAAGGAGTGGGGGGCATGGACTCTCCCCTCTTCTAGAAACCCTATCTCTAGTTTAAACGATTTAAACTCTCTAGGATCGGCTGGGCCCTATGGGGCCTTGTGTCCCTGGCCCAATGCGGCCAGGACACTCCCTCATAGGCCCATGCCCCCTCCCGGAAGGTGGGGCCACGTTGGTACCCTTCCGGAAGGTTCTAGAAGCTTCCGGTACAATACCGATTAACCCGGAACAATTCCGAACTCCAAAAACTGCACTGCCTTATATGAATCTTATTCTCCGGACCATTCCGGAACCTCTCGTGATGTCCCGGATCCCATCCGAGACTCCAAACAAAAATTCATAAACCACCAATCTATCCTAGCGTCAAGACACGTTAAGTGTGTGACCCTGCGGGTTCGAGAATATGCAGACATGATCTTATATCAATAATCAACAGCGGGGTCTGGGCACCCATATTGACTCCCACACATTCATCGATGATCATATCGGATGAACCACGATGCCAGGATTCAATCAATCCCATATATATATTCCCTTTGTCTCGTGATATTTTACTTGCCCGAGATTCGATCGTCGGTACCGTCATACCTAGTTCAATCCCGTTCACAGCAAGTACTTTACTCGTTCCGTAATCCGATATCACTTTGTGATTAACTCCTTAACCACATGCTTGCAAGCGGTGTTGATATCGATTACCGAGTGGGCCCGAAGTATATCTCTCCGACTTGGGAGGGACAAATCCCATCTCGATACATACAACCCAACAGATACTTTCCGATCACCTGAGAGACACCTTTATGATCACCCTCTCATAGGATGACGTTTGATGACCTCAAAGCTTTCTTCCGATACCAGGGAGTTGTAATATCTCATGGTCTAAGGAATACAATATTTGACATAGGAAAAGCTTCGCAAAGACGAACACGATGACACGATCTAATTGCTTTGCTTAGTTTGGGTCTGTCCATCATATCATTCTCCAATGATATGATCTCATTATCAATTGACAACTCATATCTATGGTTAGGAAACCTTAACCATCATTGATCAATGAGCTAGTCCATAGAGGCGTACTAGGGACACGGTGTTGTTCACAAACCACACAAGTATTAAAGTTTGCGCTTAATACAATTCTAGCATGGAATATAAACTTTATCATGAACAAGAATTATAATAATAACATCTTTATTATTGCCTCTAGGGCATAATTCCAACAGTATCCCACTTGCACTAGAGTCAATAATCTAGTTTACATTTGGCAACAATCTCACACCCATGGCACTGAGGTGCTGATCATGTTTTACACGTGGAAGAGGTTTAGTCAATGGATCTGCGACATTCAGATCTGTATGTACTTTGCTAATATTCAGATCTCCATCTGCAATATAATCTCGGATTATATGAAACTTGCGGTTGATATGTTTGGTCTTTGGATGATATCTTGGTTCCTTAGCGAGTGCTATGGCGCCAGTGTTGTCACACAATCTCTCCAGTGGGTCCAATGCACTTGGAACCACGCCAAGCTCAGTGATGAAGTTTCTGATCCAAACTCCTTCACTTGACGCTTCTGTAGCAGCCATGTATTCCACTTCCACTATAGATCCCGCGATCACGCTTTGCTTGCAGCTTCTCCAGCTCACAGCTCCTCCATTCAAAATATAAACGTATCCAGTCTGAGATTTGGAATCATCCTTGTCGGTGTCAAAACTAGCGTCGACGTAACCTTTTACGACAAGCTGTTCATCACCCCATAGACTAAGAACATTTCTTTAGTCCTATTTAGGTACTTTAGGATGTTCTTCACGGCTGTCCAGTGTTCCACTCCTGGATCACTTTGATATCTGCTCGTCAAACTAAGAGCATTGGACACATCCGGTCTAGTACACATCATGGCATACATGATAGAACCTATGGCCGAGGCATAAGGCACTTTGCTCATAGCTTCCCTATCATTTACCGTAGCTGGACACTGAGCCTTGCTCAATATCTTACCTGACAACATAGGCACTGAACCTTTCTTTGCCTTATCCATTCTGAACCTTTTCAGAACTTTGTCTAGGTATGTACTCTGGCTTAAAGCTATCAGGCGTCTTTGTCTATCTCTATAGATCTTGATGCCCAATATATAAGCAGCTTCACCTAGGTCTTTCATTGAAAAACACTTGTTCAAATAACTCTTCACATCGTTAAGCATGTTGATGTCATTTCCGATAATCAATATGTCATCCACATATAGTACCAGAAACGTCACTGAGCTCCCACTCACTTTCCTGTAGATACAAGCTTCGTAGCAATTTGAAACAAATCCAAAGCTCTTGATCACTTGATCAAAACGAAGGTTCCAACTCCGAGATGCTTGCTTCAGTCCATAAATGGAACGCTGAAGTTTGCATACTTTATCAGCATCCTTAGGATCAACAAAACCTTCAGGTTGCATCATATACAACTCTTCATCAATGTTGCCATTGAGGAAAGCAGTCTTGACATCCATCTGCCATATTTCATAATCATGAAACGCAGCAATTGCTAATAAAATCCGAATGGACTTAAACATCGCTACGGGAGAGAAAGTCTCATCGTAGTCAACACCTTGAACTTGTCGAAAACCTTTCGCGACAAGCCGTGCTTTATAGACAGTAACATTACCATCCGCGTCCGTTTTCTTCTTGAAGATCCATTTGCACTCAACGGCCTTTCGGTCGCTAGGAGGGTCCACCAAAGTCCATACTTGGTTTTCGCTCATGGATCCCAATTCGGATTTCATGGCTTCTAGCCATTTCTCAGAGTCTGGGCTCATCATCGCTTCCTCATAGTTCGTAGGTTCACTGTCTTCTACTAACAAGACAGTCAAGACAGGGTTGCCGTACCACTCAGGAGGGGCACGCGACCTTGTCGACCTGCGATGTTCAGTAGCAGCATCGTCCGAAGCTTCATGATCCTTGTCATTAGCTTCCTCTATTGTTGGTGCAGGCGGCACTGGAACAATTTCAGGTGCTACGCTACTCTCCAATTCAAGAGAAGGTTCAATAACCTCGTCAAGCTCTACTTTCCTCCCACTCACTTCTTTCGAGAGAAACTCCTTCTCAAGAAGGGAACCGTTCTTTGCGACAAACACTTTGCCTTCGGTTCTGTGATAGAAGGTATATCCAATAGTTTCCTTAGGGTATCCTATGAAGACGCATTTCTCCGCTTTGGGTTCGAGCTTGTCCGGCATCAACTTCTTGACGTAAGCTTCGCATCCCCAAACTTTAAGAAACGACAACTTAGGTTTAGCACCAAACCACAGTTCATACGGTGTCGTCTCAACGGATTTAGATGGAGCCCTATTTAAAGTGAATGCAGCGGTTTCTAATGCATAACCCCAAAATGATAACGGCAAATCAGTAAGAGACATCATTGATCGGACCATATCTAATAGGGTTCGATTCCGGCGTTCAGACACACCATTGCGCTGTGGTGTTCCGGGTGGCGTGAGTTGTGAAACGATTCCACTTTCTTAAAGATGTGTGAGAAAATCATAACTCAAATATTCACCTCCACGATCGGATCGTAGAAACTTAATCTTTCTGTTACGATGGTTCTCCACTTCATTCTGAAATTCCTTGAACTTTTCAAATGTTTCAGATTTATGTTTCATTAAATAGATATACCCATATCTACTTAAGTCATCGGTAAAAGTGAGGAAATAGCGATATCCACCGCGCGTCGAAACACTCATCGGTCCGCATACATCGGTATGTATGATTTCCAACAAGTCCGTTGCTCGCTCCATCATACCGGAGAACGGGGTTTTGATCATCTTGCCCATGAGGCATGGTTCGCATGTGTCAAATGATTCAAAATCAAGAGACTCCAAAAGTCCATCAGAATGGAGTTTCTTCATGCGCTTTACACCAATATGACCTAGACGACAGTGCCATAAATAAGTAGTGTTATCACTATCTACTTTGCATCTCTTAGCCTCAATGTTATGGATGTGTGTTTCATCCCTTTCGAGATTTAGAAGAAATAAACCATTTACAAGAGGTGCATGACCATAAAAGATGTTAATCATATAAATAGAACAACCATTATTCTCCGATTTAAATGAATAACCGTCTTGCAATAAACACGATCCAGAAATAATGTTCATGCTCAACGCAGGCACATAATAACACTTATTAAGGTTTAAAACTAATCCCGAAGGTAAAACTAAGGAGAGCGTGCCGACGGCCATCACATCAACTCTTGATCCGTTGCCAACGCGCATCGTCACCTCATCCCTCGCAAGCCGTCGTCTATTCCGTAGCTCCTGTTTCGAGTTACAAATATTAGCAACTAAACCGGTATCAAATACCCAGGCACTACAACGAGGGCTAGTAAGGAAAACATCAATAACATGTATATCAAATATACCTTTGATGGTGCCAGCCTTCTTGTCCGCTAAGTACTTCGGACAGTTGCGCTTCCAGTGACCCTTGTCCTTGCAATAGAAGCACTCAGTGTCCGGCCTAGGGCCAGACTTGAGCTTCTTCTCAACAGGAGCATTGCGCTTGCCGCCGCCCTTCTTGAAGGGATTCTTTGCTCCCTTACCTTTCTTAAAGGAGGGCTTGTTGACCATAAACACATGATTATCCTTCTTGATGTCCACCTCCGCAGCCTTCAGCTTTGCGAAGAGCTCGGTGATCATATCAGTGGAGCCAATCTGATTATGAGTCACTACAAAACTTTTGTAGCTGGGAGGGAGTGATTGCAGAACCCTGTCAATCTTGAGCTCCTCTGGAATCGTGCATTCCAGTTGCTCAAGGCGTTGAGTGTAGCCCGACATCTTTATGGCGTGCTCACTAACGGAACTCCCTTCCTCCATCTTGTAGTTAAAGAACTTCTCAGAGATCTCATATCTCTCAGAACGGGCTTGAGTCTGAAACATGGTTTTCAGCTCCTCGAGAATCTCAAAGGCCCGGGATAGGTTTCAAAACGATTTTGAAGTTCCGGTTCCATAGCAAACAACATGGTGCTCTTAATCACACCATAATCATCTTTGCGCGACTGATAGACAACTTTCTCATCAGCCGGCGCAGTTGCAGCAGGGGGGTCACCTAACGCTTTCCCAAGGACATAGTCCTTTTGTTCGCCAGACAAAATGATTCTTAGATTGCGGAACCAATTGGTGAAGTTAGACCCATTGTTTCTAAGCTTTTCCTTCTCAGCAAAAACGTTGAAGTTGAAGTTGGATTTGGCCATGTGATCTACAGTATTTGCAAGTACAATTTAGACTATGTTCATGATAAGTAGTTCAACTTAATCAAATTACTAGATGAACTCCCACTAAATTCAACATCCCTCAAGTTGTTTAGTGAACACGATCCAAATTCACCACACCTAATCCGATCATCACGAGAAGAGATGTGGTTTCAATGGTGGACAACAAATGTCGATCATATCATTCATATGACTCATGCTTAACCTTTCGGTTCTTGTGTTCCGAGGCCATGTCTGTACATGCTAGGCTCATCAAGCTAGACCCAAGTATTTCCGCGTGTGCAAAACTGGCTTGCACCCGTTGTATGTGAGCGTAGAGTCTATAGCACCCGATCATCACGTGATGCTTGGACACGACGAACTTTCGCAACGGTGCATACTTGGGGAGAACACAGTTTTTATCTTGATCTTTAAGTGAGGAATCATCTTATAATGCTACCGTCGCGATCTAAGCATAATAAGATACATAAAGGATAAACATCACATGCATATAACTTTATGTGACATGGTATAGACAATCTTCGCGCAATGATCTCCATCTTGTGCGTTCCGGCATGATCTCCATCACTCCACCATGATTGCCTCCACCACGAATAGCAACTACAACTATTGCTAACTACTTAGCGATAAAGTGAAACTATTACATGGCGTATAAGAAGTTGACACACAGGTCATACACAATTATAAAGACAACCATATGGCTCCTGCCGGTTGTGTACTCATCGACATGCAAGTCGTGAAACATTACAAAACATGATCATCGCATACAATATACACATCACATCTTGGGCCATACCATATCACAGAAAACACTCCCTGCAAAAACAAGTTAGACGCCTCTACTTTGTTGTTGCATGTTTTACGTGGCTTATGGGAGTAGATGCTAAGAACGATTCTTACCTACGGAAAGCCACAACGGTGATATTATGGTTGCCAAACTCCGGTGTTAATCCCATGAAAACTATAGTGAGAGAAACTGACATCCACCAGCCGCATGTGTGGAACAAGCCACACGTCAAGTGCGGAGCCGGTCTCGCGAACGATGTCGCGTAAGGTTGGCCTGGACCGCTTCAATCTCACTATCCCGCGTCATAAGAAGAACACAAACAAGAGGCTTGCAACAGAAAACATCAACGCCCGCAACAACCATGTTGCGTTCTACTCGTGAAACACATCTACGCATAGATCTAGCTCTGATACCACTGAAAGGTTTCGCGACATAGTAAATCAAAATTTTCTACGGATGCGAACAGAGGGAAAGCCAAGATCTAATCTAGGAGATGCAATCAACGAGAGAGATTGGATTAGATCTTCATACCCTTGAAGATTCGCACAGCGGAACGTTCGTCGGAACGTGGGTGATGTAGTCGTACTCGCTTCTCCTCCTCGCGATCCGATCCAATCTAGCACCACAAGTGGTGGTGCCTCCGTGAGATGCACACGTGCAGCACCTCAACGTCTCCTCCTTCCTCGGACCAGCAAGTATGGTGGAGAGATGGATTGGATCTACAACACGACGGCGTGGTGTATATGGTGGAGAATTTCTGCAGCAGGGCTTCGCCTACAAGCAGTCGGGAGGGAGAGAGGAAGGGCAGCAGGGCGGCTAGGGTTGGAGGGGAAGGTGTGGGGGGTTGGTGCGCCCCCACCCCTCTTTATATAGAGGGGGGGCGCAGCCCTAGCCCCTCCCCCAAGCCCAAAGGATAAGGAGTGGGGGGCATGGACTCTCCCCTCTTCTAGAAACCCTATCTCTAGTTAAACGATTTAAACTCTCTAGGATCGGCTGGGCCCTATGGGGCCTTGTGCCCCTGGCCCAATGCGTCCAGGACACTCCCTCATAGGCCCATGCCCCCTCCCAGAAGGTGGGGCCACGTTGGTCACCTTCCGGAAGGTTCTAGAAGCTTCCGGTACAATACCGATTAACCCGGAACAATTCCGAACTCCAAAAACTGCACTGCCTTATATGAATCTTATTCTCCGGACCATTCCGGAACCTCTCGTGATGTCCCGGATCCCATCCGAGACTCCAAACAAAAATTCATAAACCAATTATCCAATCTATCCTAGCGTCAAGACACGTTAAGTGTGTGACCCTGCGGGTTCGAGAATATGCAGACATGATCTTATATCAATAATCAACAGCGGGGTCTGGGCACCCATATTGACTCCCACACATTCATCGATGATCATATCGGATGAACCACGATGCCAGGATTCAATCAATCCCATATATATATTCCCTTTGTCTCGCGATATTTTACTTGCCCGAGATTCGATCGTCGGTACCGTCATACCTAGTTCAATCCCGTTCACAACAAGTACTTTACTCGTTCCGTAATCCGATATCACTTTGTGATTAACTCCTTAACCACATGCTTGCAAGCGGTGTTGATATCGATTACCGAGTGGGCCCGAAGTATATCTCTCCGACTTGGGAGGGACAAATCCCATCTCGATACATACAACCCAAGAGATACTTTCCGATCACCTGAGAGACACCTTTATGATCACCCTCTCATAGGATGACGTTTGATGACCTCAAAGCTTTCTTCCGATACCAGGGAGTTGTATTATCTCATGGTCTAAGGAATACAATATTTGACATAGGAAAAGCTTCGCAAAGACGAACACGATGACACGATCTAATTGCTTTGCTTAGTTTGGGTCTGTCCATCATATCATTCTCCAATGATATGATCTCATTATCAATTGACAACTCATGTCTATGGTTAGGAAACCTTAACCATGATTGATCAATGAGCTAGTCCATAGAGGCGTACTAGGGACACGGTGTTGTTCACAAACCACACAAGTATTAAAGTTTCCGCTTAATACAATTCTAGCATGGAATATAAACTTTATCATGAACAAGAATTATAATAATAACATCTTTATTATTGCCTCTAGGGCATAATTCCAACAACGAGAACCCGTGTGTGGCCCTAGGATACATGCACAAGTGTGTTGGAATGTTCCTAGATGGAATACCTAGCTATCGGGTGTGACCGTCTATGGTGCATGCGATAACACTTAGAGAAGTGCTGGACATGTAGGAGGAAACTCCCGCAACTGGTCAAACTGAGGGAAATCGGTGGAACCATGGTCCTAACCTTGGTTTTCCATGTAGGTATGGCCTAAATAATGCTAAACCAACAACAAAGTACATTGGTCAACCCTCATACAGAGAAAGCTAGGGGCTAGACCAGCGGGGGCCTCAGATTAGGGTTTCACTGGAGAAGGACCACCTGAGTGCCAGAATGCCGCGAGAACATGCGTGTGGCCCTATCATACATGCACAAATGTGGTGGAATGTTCCTAGATGGAATACCTATCTCTCAGGTGTAACCGCCTATGATGCATGCTATAACACTTAGAGAAGTGTTGGACCTATAGTAGGAAACTCCCACGAAGGGTCAAATGGAGGGGAACCGGTGGAACCATGGTTCCAACCTTGGTTTTCCATGTAGGTATGACCTAAACAATCCTAAACCAACAGTAAAGTACATTGGTCAAAACCCTCTTATAGAGAAAGCTAGGGGTTAGACCATCTAGGCCCTCGGATTAGGGTTTCGCTGGAGAAGGACCGCCTGAGCGCCGGAATGCCGCGAGAACCTGCGTGTGGCCCTAGCATACACGCACAAGTGTGGTGTAATGTCCCTAGATGGAATACTTAGCTCCCGGGTGTGACCATCTATGGTGCATGTGATAACATTTAGAGAAGTGATGGACCTATAGGAGGTAACTCTCGCGACGGGTTAAACGGAGGGAAACACCATGGTACCAACCTTGGTTTTCCATGTAGGTATGGCGTAAACAATCCTAAACCAACAGTAAAGTACATTGGTCAACCCTCATACAGAGGAAGCTAGGGGGATAGACCAGTGGGGCCCTCGGATTAGGGTTTCGCTGGAGAAGGACCACTTGAGTGTCAAAATGCCATGAGAACCTGCGTGTGGCCCTAGAATACATGCACAATCATGGTGGAAGGTTCCTAGATGGAATTCCTAGCTCCCGGGTGTGACCGTCTATGGTTCATGTAATAACACTTAAAGAAGTGTGGACCTATAGGAGGAAACTCTCATGATGGGTCAAAAAGAGGGAAATCGGTGGAACCATGGTTCCAACCTTGGTTTTCCATGTAGGTATGGCCTAAACAATCCTAAACCAACAGTAAAGTACATTGTTCAACCCTCCTATAGAGAAGCTTGTAAGCTTCCTAGGCTACTCCAACCATCACCTCCACCCAAAACTCCTTGGCATGATATCTCCATGGACTTTATTGTGGGCTTACCCAAATCTCAAGGATACACTTGCATTCTGGTGGTGGTAGACATGTTCACTAAATATGCTCACTTCTTACCACTCAAACACCCATTTACTGCTCCTTTAGTTGCTCAAATGTTCTTGGATAATGTGGTCAAACTCCACAGTCTGCCGAAATCTATTGTGTTTGATAGAGAACTGGTGTTTACAAGTGCCTTCTGGAAATAATTATTCAAAAGAAGTGGAAGTCAACTGAATCTAAGTACTGACTACCACCCTCAAAGTGATGGTCAAACAGAGCATGTGTACCAATGCTTAGAGATGTTCCTTAGATGTGCTGTGAGTGACACCCCAACTAAATGGGTCACATGGTTGCCTTTAGCTGAGCTGTGGTACAATAATTCATATCATACAACACTCGGAACAACTCCTTTCAAAATTGTATGATACGGATCCCAACACACTCATGTTGCCAGCAAGTGATACTACGTTATCCTAGGATGCTTCCACACTGCTGTATGAAAGGGAGCATTATATACAATGGCTTCATTGACATCTTTAGGCTGCTCAAGCCAAGATGAATTTGTATGCCGATACACATCGATACCAATGGGAATTTCAGGTGGGGGAGCAAGTATACCTGAAATTGCAACTATATGCACAGAAGACAGTGGTAAATAGACCATCTCCAAAGCTTGCTATGAAATTCTTTGGGCCCTTTAGTGTCTTGGAAAAGATTGGAGCTGCGACTTACAAACTGGACCTTTTTGAATCCAATTAGGTACACCCAGTTTTTCATGTTTCTCAACTAAAGGAACACGTCCTAGATCATACACCTGTATATAGTGATCTTCCAGCTTCCTTGGAATTGGAATTGATGGAAGTATACCCGGAAGAAATATTTGTTAAAAGATTGGTCAAACATGGTAATGCCGCCCTGGTGTGATACGTCGGAAACGTATCTATAATTTTTGATGCTCCATACTTGTTTAGTATCTACTTTGCTTTGATTTGTCTACACTTTGAGGTGTTTTTATATCTCTTTCTGAAACTAACATATTAACAAGTTGCCACAGTGCCAGTTGCCTATTTTCTTCTGTTTTTGGTTCTATAAAGGCAGAAAATCAATATTCTCGGAATTGGACGGGACAAAAGCTAAAGTCAATATTTTACAGTGAGGGACACGAATCCAGAAGACGAGACAGAGATGCGAACCAGGGCAGCCAAACCCCCCTAGGTGCGGCCAGGGGTGGGACCACGCCTAGGCAGGGTGTGGCCCCCCTGGTCGCCTCCCGGCCTTGCCTCTTCGCCTATAGGAAGCCCTCGATGCAGAAACCCTAAGTACCCGATCAATATTCCACGAAACCTTCTGTAGCCGCCGCCACCATCGTCCCTAGATCAGGGGGGGGATCTGAAGTTCTTCCCGGCACCCTGCCGGAGGGGAGATCATCCCGGAGGCCTTCTATCCGGTATGATGCGTGAGTAGTTCCACCTTGGACTATGGGTCCATGTAGTAGCTAGATGTTTGTATCTCCTCCTTGTGCTTTCATGTATAGATCTTGTGAGTTTCGTTCATGATCAAGATCTAATCTATTTGTAATCATGCATGTTGTGTTTGCGGGGATCCGATGTATATTGAGATTATTATGTCAGTTTGTTTAATGGTTTTGTCTTTATGATTCTATCATGTCTGTGTTATTTGTGATCTTGCATGCTCTCCGTTGTTAGTAGCTATCTTGGCCGAGTAGTTGCTAGTGACTCCAAGAGGGGGTATTTATGCTCGATAGTGGGTTCATGCCTCTAGTTTCCAAGGGAAGTGACAGTCTCTTCGGTTGTAGATGTGATGTTGCCACTAGGGAGAAAACAACGGTCTCTTGTTCATGGAACAAGTGGATTGTTTACCTTGCACACTTTGCTTAAAGCAGTTGTCTGTGCTTACAACTTAATACTGGAGGGGGTTCGGATGATAACCTGAAGGTGGACTTCTAGTCATAGATGCAGTTGGATGGCGGTCTATGTATCTTGTTGTATTGCCCAATCGAATCCCATAGGATCTTTCTGACTTGTATTGCATTGTTATGCCTTGCTCAGTTCCTGTCAATTGTCCTACTGTAATTTGTTTACCCTTAATGCCATGTTGTTTATCTAAGAAGAGCACCTCTAGTAAACTATGGACCCCGGTCCAATCTTTACCATTGACACATCTTCCACTGTTACTGTTTACTTGCTGCAAACCATTACCTTCCACACCATACAGTTAATCCTTTGTTACAGCAAACCGGTGAGCTTGAAAACCTCACTGATTCGTTGGGACAAAGTCTTGAGTTTGTGTTGTGCAGGTCTCCACGTTGTTTGCAACACCTGTGTGACGTTTTCTTCCTCCTTCTAGTTCGATAACCTCGGTCTCTACTGAGGGAAGACTTGCTGTTGTGCTCATAATACCTTGCTCTTGGGGTTTCCAACGAAGTGTCCCACGTCAACATTGGTTGCACGCAACATGCCGCAACTATTAATCAAGTGGTATTCTCTTCCTTCATCTATGGCTACTTGGGAGAATGATTCAGTGTTGCGTGCTCGATACCCTGATGCACCAGTCTAGGGACAGTCTGGTTCTCAAGCGGGCGGAAATGTCAAGTATGCCATGACTAATGATAAGGTTGGGCGTCCATCTGACGAAACTGTTGAAGCATTGACTAACAAAGACATGTTGCAAGAAGGAAAGCGAATTCAGGACAACTGTGTCATAGCTGGAGAGTAGCATGAGTTGTGTGCGTTGTGTGAGCTGGCCATGGGCCCAAAGTGGAG
Organism: Avena atlantica; assembly: GCA_910589765.1. Taxonomy (NCBI): domain Eukaryota; kingdom Viridiplantae; phylum Streptophyta; class Magnoliopsida; order Poales; family Poaceae; genus Avena; species Avena atlantica. Next base: position 30,678 of record CAJUWN010001339.1, on the reverse strand, counting down.
AGCTAGTTCTGATTATAAACCCTGGTCCCTGTATGAAGAGATCATTAATGGCAGACACAAGAAGAAACTTATTCATTCCTTAATGCATGATGACGTGACAATTGAGGGACATGAACATTTGAAATCTTATATTACTAATTATTACATGGATCTGTTCAGGGAACCAGAGGAAGGTTCTTTCTCGATGGATGAATCCGAAAAAGACGATATACCCTAGGTCTCGAATGAGGAAAACAACTTTTTGACCGCTCCATATACTGATGACGAAGTAAAATTAGCTATTTTTCATATGGAACATAATAAGGCCCCTGGTCCTCATGGTTTCCCAGCTGAGTTTTACCAGACTTTTTGGTATGTCATCAAACCAGATCTTCTTGACATGTTTAGTGCCTTGCATGCGGGTCAATTAAATTTATTTCGCTTGAACATTGTGTAGGGGTTCGTAGCATGGAAAACATAAAATTTCTATCATGTGAACACACACAAGCCAAGATCTATCTACTAGATTGTAGCCACGAGTCGATAGAGTACTAACCCTCGAAGATCTAAAGCAGTTAACAAGAGCATATTCTCGTGGGTGATATAGTCGTTCACTTGCCGATCTCAAGATCGCGTAGACGATCCTTCCGGCGCCGCGTTCCGGTAGCTCTCCCGCAGTCGTTCAAACATACGGTACTCGATTAAGACCTTACTCTCCCTTGTTCCACCAGACAGCGGAGTTTGTAGCTCTCTCCTCACGATTTGGGCAGGACGAGGGCGTGGTGTCGAAAGTAGAGGGGATATTCCGCAGGGCTTCTCCTAAGCTAGAGCGAGTATGGTGGAGTAGAAGAGGGCCTCGGCGATCTAGGTTTTAGATGTCGAGGGAACAGAGCAACCGGAGGCTAGGGTTTAGGCTAGACGGCAGCGGCGGTTTAGAGAGGATCTAGGGCGCCGGCGGTTTGGGGGGCAGCGGCGGCCTAGGGATTGGGTCTTGGGCGCCTAGGTCAAGGGGGATACCTTGGGGTGCACCCCCACCCCTCCTTATATAGGTGGGGGCGTCCAAGGGTGTTTCCAGCCCAGGTGGAAACCCTCCCCAACCCAGAAACCCTCCCTAACTCGGAAACCATGTTGGGATTTGACTTTTTCAAACTGCCTTTTTGACTTTCAAATTAGAGTTTGATTTCTCTCTTCCAAGTGTCCAGCCAAGTGACCTTCGACATGATGCAACCATTCCACTTTATCATGACACATCCATGTACTCTTCCCCTTCCGTTTCGGTGGACCTTCTAGACCCTTCTAGAACATTCCAGTGAAAACACTAAAACTATTCCTGAACTCCGGAATTGGACTTTCCTTATATGAATCCTATTCTACGGACCATTCCGGATCTCCTCGTGATATCTCGGATCTCATCAACAACTCCGAACTACATTCGGTCTTCTTACTCACATTCCATATCTACTAAACAACATTGAATCCTTAAGTGTGTCTCCCTACGGTTCGTGAATTATGCAGACATGACCGAGACTCTTCTCTGATCAATAACCAATAGAGGAATCTGGAAATTCATATGGCTCCCACATATTTATATGATTACTTCGTGAAAGAATGAACCATTTACATATGATACCAATTTCCCTTTGTCTCGTGATACTTTACTTATCCGATGTTTGATCGTCGGTATCTCTGCATACCTAGTTCAACCTCGTTACTGATAAGTACTCTTTACTCGTTCCTGTGATATGTGATCCCTTGTGAGCCAGTCACATGCTTGCAAGCCAATTGGATGACATTCCACCGAGAGGGCCTAGAGTATATCTATTCGTCATATGGATGGACAAATCCCACTCTTGATCCATGTGCCTCAACACATACTTTCCGAACACTCAATGCCACCTTAATAACCACCCAGTTACGAAGTGGCATTTGATTTCATCAAAGCATCCATCCGGTGATGGTGATTAACATGATCTCATGGTCGAGGGATTTAGGTTACTATGTATTTGAAAGCTTATAGCAAGTGAACTATTTAAATGACTTGATCTTATGCTACGCTTAACTACAGGAGTATGTCCATCACATCATTCTCCTAATGATATGACCTTGTTGTTAATAACATATCAATGTTCATGATCAGGAAACCATGATCATATATTAACCAACAAGCTAGTTTAACAAGAGGCTTTACTAGGGACTCTTTTATGTTTACAAACCACACAAGTATTAATGTTTCCGGTTAATAAAATTATAGCATGGTATGTAAACATTTATCATAAGTACGAAGATATGATAATAACCACTTTATTATTGCCTCTTGGACATATCTCCAATAGTCTCCCACTTGCACTAGAGACAATAATATAGTTTCAAAACTTCGTGCATTCAAAACCTATGGCTTTCCGGTGTTGTATTTACACGATTGCTAGTGGTCAACTAATCTTCGGATCTGACTCTTTCAGGTCCGTGTGTAATTGCATGCCTTTGCGTCTCTACGCATCACTCATTCTCTAATGAGATGGCTTTGTATAAATTTGGTCCTTTGATGAGACCTTTAGTTCCTTGGGGTTAAAACATGTTGATAATATTGTCTTGCAATATATCTTCATAGTACTATCCTGCTATGAACCACACCTAGTTTGATAACAAATTACTTAACACAAATTCCCTCTTTTGATGCTATAATAGCAGTCATATACTTAGCCTTTTGTTGTAGTATCTGTCACAATGTCTTAACTTTGGAACTCATCCAAATCCATTATGGAACTTACTTTCCATTATATTATGCCACCCTTAGTTTAGATTGAGATAAACTTAATTTGTACTTTGTGACAAAACTAGTATCAATGTAGTACTTTTACAATGAACTAACCATCTATTTGTCCCCTCTACAAATATATTTTTAGTTCTTTCGAAAGATCATAAGAATATATTTACTATCGTCCAGTGATCATCTTATGAATCATTCTGGTATATGCTCACAACATTTAGAGCATAGGACATATCTGGATGTGTAAATATCACAGTATGATTAATATGCTCTTTGTGATTTTATTCATCAAGTATCAAAAATACTCGAATCTTTGTTTCACTTATCAAGCGTCGATACACTTGAATTTAGATTTAATCCTTTCTGTGTGGCAGGAACCTTTCTTGTCATTTTCATATTGAACTCTTTCAATATATCATCTATGTACATTTGGCACAACCATATTAGCGCCTCAATCTATCCTTATAGACATTGATGCCTAATATTCGGGTTTTGCCTAAGTCTTTCATCGAGATGAAGTTCTTAACCCGTGTCAATAAAAGATACATTATTTCCAACCAACAATATGTCTTCCACATAATGTATTATAAATATGTCTTAGCGCTCCCACTTAATTTCTTGCAAATGCAAGCATCGTCTTCGATGAAATTAAACTCTTTAACAATTTTATGATGGTGAAGATTTGTAGCACCCTCAGAATCGACCCTATGCAAGTTTCAGCGCTTCCCACCAAACCCGCATAGAAACGATTCAAAGGTGCCCACCAGGCACTTTCGTGCGGGTGGAAAACGAAGTAATAACATTACACAACAGTCCTCGATGGGACCCACAGAACAGATATATATACAACAGCGACTCAATGAGTCAAGAAGACAGATATAATATACAAAGATCCAAATCACCTTGAAAACGGTAGAGCGTCCGACTACGGACAAGATGCAAATGGGGCTAAGAGCCCTGAAGAATAACCAATGGCGTCCATAACCCTGCCCAGGCCAAGCCGGAAGGGTAACCCTGCTAACGACGTCGGTCTCAAAAACCTGCTTGAACAAAAGGGGTGCCGACAAAGGGCAAAGGAAAAAGAGAGAGCGGTCAGTACTGAGGCCAGTACACGGCGAGGCTAGAATTCGGCGGTCCTCGCCTACATAGGTATGGTGGACTGAAGCGGCAGCGGCAGCATGCACTAAACAACCTATAGAGACTCGATACAACTGGCGGCTATCAGAGAGGGGGGGGGGGGTAAGAAAGATCTATTCGGACCCAACCTGGTGCTACCATCAAACAAACCCATCCTGGTGTTTCCCCCTCGAGACCAAACGAGGAAGTCAACCGAGGAACTCACACAGTTGGCAGTTTTATTTATTCGGTTATCGTTGCAGTAATTACTAGTCAGGTATAGATAATCATCCTGATAAAATAAGCAGTGGGCCGTTTTAGTTAACCATTCCGTTGTAGTTGCAACACTTACTAGTCAGATACAAATAGCATGAGATATCCCAAAACCCAGCAGTTGTTGGTACTTTTATTTAGCCATTCCGTTGTGGTGAAGCTGATTACTAGTCATATCGGATACAAGTCAAATTATAACAGTAAACTTTAGTTATAGTTGTCTATGATCAAGCACTGTGCTCCAAGTCGTCCATAACCGCGGACACGGCTTCTCGAAAAGATTAAACCCTGCAGGGGTGCACCAAAGTATCCATAAGCACTTCGACCCTTTTTGCCAGATCAATTAACATACACCCATCGGTATGTCGGCGGGGCCTAAGTCATGACGTTTCCCAGACCCAAAGCAAGCACGTGGGGCCACCCCACTAAGTACACCCGCAACAAAGTCGGCCGGTCTCCGAGACGGACTCAGGGTTTGCGACAGTGGCTGTAAACGACAGGAAACCCCAAAACTGGGCATGTCGATACCGCGAAAACACTCCGCTTCCAAAACAGTACAGGTGCTCCTCACACAATCGTAAATAAAGCAGTAAAGCATGGCATAAGTACAGGATAGTAATAAAGCCCCAAGCTACTTGTGGCCCCCAGTACAATACTTTGAAATCAGGTACTAATCGATGGGGGGCCCATATCTCCCCACCTGTGGTTAGCGCGCTCGATCTCGGAACAGGTGTCAAGAACTCGGGGTCCTACGGGACACAAGTGGGCGGTCGGAAACCAGATATTATCTATCACCCACCGGTGCCTCTGCTTACCTACTTCAATTTTAGTTGTTAAACAGTAATTAAAGTGAACAATAATTAAAGCCATGATCATCTCCAACATTGAACATGCGGCAATACTCCAACAACTGTGGTACTTGACGACACGCAACAGCACTTGAGCAAGCGACTACGACGCAAAAGTCCAACTATCTACCAAACAACCGGTAATAGGATGTGTCCAAGGCAATATAAGGCTGCACGGGATATCACGGGTACGAAAACTAGAGCATTGCAACACAGATAGCAATAGATCAACAGGAGGGAATAAGACTATAAAAGTAAGATAGGTAGAAAGGGGAGATGCTCGCCTGAAAACATTGCCGAAGGTTCAAACGAAGATCGGGTCGACACTCGCATCAACTCAACGGCCTTATCCACGAAGAACCAAAACACTAGAATAAACACCGGATGCAATATTTAATACTACGGCAAAAGATCGGGCATGATGCATGTATGATGTATGACATGGCAAAGGTGCGATGCAATTAGGCAATATTAAACGGAACCGGGGTCCCGACAATTAAATATATGGTTCAAGTTATTTAGAACCCCCGCAATTTAAATGTTGAGTTAGCAAGACCAAACATGGCTTCGGTTCGCTACACCAATTTAAATGAGGCCAATATAAGACTATATTTGCCCGCATATGGGCCCCATATTTAATTAGGTTAATCGGCCTAAGGCCCCCAAACCACACAAATATGCATGCAAGTATGGCAATTAATATGCAACAAGTTGTTATTACATTTATAAAATAGGGCTCGAGAAAAGGGGTCACACATCTGGGTTCGGCGATCTTGGTTAGGGTTCGACGGGGTTCGGGGTCGGGTCTCGGGGTCCGGATCTGGGGTTCGGGGTTCGATGGGCTCGGTCTCGGATAAGGGAGGTAGGTCTTGTCGCATCCGGGAAGCAGGACTTGGTTCGGTGCCGGGGGCGCATCGGATTCTTCCGGGTCGGTGTCGTTCTTAGCGTCGCGAAGATCTTGTCGGTACCGCGTACCGGTCGGTCTTGGCGTTCGGGATGCAGAACTTGGTGTCCGGGACGGAGTACTTGTCGCACCGGGGTCTCGGTGTCCTCGGATCCGATTGAAGATCTTGGCGTCCGGCGGGATCGGTTTTCGGGTTCTCGACGTCCGAGAACAGGTCTTCGGGGATCGGTCTTCGCGTTCCGGAACCAGGGCCTTCGAGTCCATGTAGCAGATCCCGCGTTCCGTGACGGAGGTCTCGGGGTTCCGTAGCTTCGGTTGTCGGACGACCTCGATCAACATACTCAACTTGTTGGGGAAAAGGACTCGCGACTTGTCGGTGGAGGAGCTCTGTGATACTCTTGGAGAGGCAGCGCTCGAGGGCAGAGGAGGCGACGTCACTGCGGGCGGGGCAGACTTGCAGGGACCGAGCGAGGCGGAACAGGGGACGGCGCAGTCCGCGCTGCCTCCAGCGACAACCGGAGGAGCTGCAGACGGAGAGGCGCCAGGGCGGTTGGGGAGGCCGACGTGCAGAGCTCAAGGCGGCCGGCGCACGCGGTCGACGGGGAGCTCGAGGGGCAGAGGCGGCTGCGGACGCGGCGGCGGCGCGGGCGAACTTGAGGAGAACGGGGAGTTGGCGGCGGGGTTCCGCAGGGAGATGACGAGGCCACCGGCGGCGGCTTGAGCTCGGGCACGGCACGCGCGGCGAGGAGCCTGGGGCAGGGAGGCGGTCGTAGCGGCTCGGTTCAGCGAAGGAGGCAGACGGGGCGACGCGGGTTGGAGGCGGGGGGACGCACGCAGACGGGCTCGGCCGGAGGACGCGCGCAGGACGCCGGAGACGGCGAAGAGGGCGCTGGCGGCGGACGGGGGGAGGAGCGGCCGACGCCAGGGAGAGAGGGAGGCCGAGCGGGGCGAGGTCGAGTGCGGCTCGCCGGCGGGGATGCGGGGAGGAAGGCGGGGTGGCGGGGCGACGGACGCGGGCCGGGGCTCTGGCGGAGGCGACTGAGAGCGAGGCTGGCGGAGGAGGCGAGGCGGCCGGCGGTGCCGAAGTGAGCAAGGTCGGCGGCGCACGGGAGGAGGGAGGCGCCGGAGGGGAGAGGAGAGGCGACGCGGGGGAGAGAAGAGGGAGGTGCCGGGGAGCGGAGGGCGGTGGCCGGAGGGGAGGCCCGAGCGGTGGAGGAGGGAGAGGACGGTGCGGGCGCGTCGGGGAGAGAGGTGGGGGAGGGAGAGAGGTTGGGGACAGGCGGGTCGGGGTGGGCCAGGGTGAGAGGCAGGAGGTGGGTCGGTTCCAGGGGGTGGGCCAGCAGGGTGGGGGTGGTGTGCGTGTGTGTGGCTTGCGTGCGTGGCAGGGAGAGGTGTGGGGCCGAGGCGACAGGGAGAGGAGGGTAGGTGGAGAGTGGGTCGGCGCGTGTTGGGTGGGTGTGTGTGTTTGCTGTGAGGGAGGAGAGAGGGAGTGGTTTAGGGATTGGTGAGGTGGCAAGGTGGGTAGGGATTAGGGGAGAGGGTGAGATGGCAAGCTGTGAGTGGTGGGTAGATTAGGACTAGGTAGGAATAGGATTTCGGGTTTTGGTTTTTATTAGTTTGTAACATGTTTATGGTGTTGTTTTGTTTCAAATCTTTTTATCAAATAACTTGAAGGCAAATAATTTAACAGATAATTAAAAGACTTATTTTGAAATAAGAGAAGGGTATTTTTAGAAAACAGAAATATGCTTATTGGAAATAGTTTCAGACAAACAAATGCATGATGATAACGATGAAATGCACAAAAACAACGCGATTTTTTAGTAGTGGTTTTGCGGGATGCCACAAGATTCTAACTCCTCGATGCTTATTTCAACCATTGAAGTTTGCATACACCTTTAGCATCCTTTTGAATTAACAAAACCCTATGGATCGTGTTATGTACACGTCCTAGGTAATAATTCTATTAAAAGAACTTTGTTTTGTTTGTTCAACTACCATATAACATAATTATATGTAGTAGTTGCTACATTAATCTGTCTAGACGAAATATCGCTATGAATGATCAAATCTTGTCATAGTCAACCTTTGAACATTGTTGTGAACTCTTTCCCAACATGTCGACTATTTCATAGATGTGAAACATCCATGTCTATTTCTTCATAGATCCAAACACGACTATAAGGTCTTGCACCTTTCCAAAGGGTCTTTCAAGTTCAAAGCTTGATTTCTCGTGTATGGAACTACCACGGATTTTATGACTTCAAGCCATTTAACGGAGTCAGGACCCATCATTGCTTCTTTGAATGTAGTCGATTCATTATTGTCAAATAATGATTCAGCCCTCAAATCTTGGTATTTGATTGTTTACTCGACCTACTTGGTTCAATAGGAACTTAGACCTCCGTGACCACAAACTTTGAGGCACGTGAGCCATGAGCATTGTTGCTGCCTCCAGAACACTTTTCGGTGCTGCACAACTTTGCACATATAGCTAAGGTTCGTTTAACCTTATCAAAGGTCTATTGTCATCCCACTTAAATTTTCATGGAAAATTCCTTCTCAAAGAAACTTGACGTTCTAAGCGACAAACATTTTTGTCTTCGGTGTTATGGAGGAATACTCAATGATTATTCAAAATAACATACAAAGACATGTTCATCCTACTTTTGTAGTAAACATCTCACTTATGTATAGCATACCAATGTTTAAAAAACGAGAACTTGGGTTGTATCCCAAACCATAACTTTATATGGTGTCATTTCAACTGATCATGACGGAGCTCTTTTAGTGAAAAAGCGGTAGTCTCTAAAGCTTTTAATCTTTAAAATATAATGGCAGTTTTATGAATTACACCTTTGATCTTACCATGTCAAACAAGGTTTCATTTCATATCTCGATTATTCCATACTCATATGGCGTTTCGGAAAATGCAAATCCATGGAACGATTCCTCAAATCTTAGATGTTATGCTAAACTTGTAACTCAAATATTTTTCTTTATGATCCTATCATAAATTCTTTATTTTCTTGTTATATTGATTTTTCACTTCATCTTGAAAGTCTTTGAACTTTTCAAATGTTGCAGACTTCATCCCCATTAAGTAAATATTCATATATTCACTCAAATTTCGAAGAAAGCATATGAAGTTTAAAATCCATCTCTCTTGACTACACATAATGGGCTTCATACATCTATATGTATAAGTTCCAATAAGCTAGTCATTCGTTCACTTTTGGCCTATGAACGACGTTTTAATTATCTCTAAGAAAGTTTTACAAGCATCATTTGATCAAAATCAAAAGACTCCAAAATTCCATCCACATGGAGTTTATTCATGTTTTCTTTCCAATATAATTTAAACGGCGATGTCACTTCCTAAGTGATCTTTCAATCAATTTGTCTTTCTACATTTTTAGCACTAGTTTTATGAATGTGATTTCTCCAACGAGATTTGTAAATCATCCATCTTTTATGGATTACAGCAATTATTTGAACAACCCTTTTGTTCTCATAATACCTGATCGAAATAACAATTATTGAAACAAATCTTGAAGGTAAGTTTTGATTTCAACGAGAAACATAACAACTCTTTATTTTGTTTTTGATGAATATCATCACATATTCTTTTGCTAGTTACTTAGGCCATTGTAGTTCATGAATTGTGTTGTTTAGTATGATGATTCATACCAACAAATTCAGTATCAAATACTTAAGTACCGCATTGTTTAACAAGCAAAGAATATAGCCATAACATGTATATCGTCTATATACCTAAGCTGAACAATTCTAGTTTTTTTATCTTCTGCCAAATATTTCTTAAATTTCTCTTTCAGTATTTCTTTATCCTTTCAAAAGAGTCTATCAACATAAACAGTGGCGCCATACTCATGTCACATAGTCCAAAGCGTGTATAGTTATATACCAATGTCTTTAGACTTGCACTTTGAAGTAGATCACCATCATCAAATGTTTGGTGTTCTTTCAAATTCCATTATTTAGTGTAGTAAACATTTTACCTACATCAAATATTCATCATTATCATAAAACTATTCATGATCAAACTACTTTAGCTTATAACGGTGAATTGCGAGTATAATGTTGTTCTTCAATACTTTTTGGAGGATTAGGAAACTAGTGTCTCCAACCTTTTTAAAATTTTTATCAAATATGAGAACATAAATTTTGTCATATTACACCCCATCATGTTGCAACCAAAACTTTGATTCAGATATCACAATATCTTCCACACATGATGGTTTCTGAAACAATTCTTTCAGCTCCCCGATAACCTTGATATTAAAACAATCTTTTGAATATCAAAAATCATGGAGACAAACATGATACTTATATTCTAACATTGGAATTGTTACTCTTGATTTAATACCAATTATTAAACTTTACGGAGTAACCGGAACTTATTGAAAGTTTACAATAGGACTTTTAAACTTTAGATTAACACTTCAAAACAATACGATACCAGTTCGTAAAGTAACTAACCAGAATTCTATAGTTCTATTATCTCAATTATAACTAAATGCAAGGTGGTAAACAGATGCCAATGAATACAACAACTATGCAAATTCACTTTGATTTAATTTATTATAAATAGTGTTCAACTTTTAATCATATTACTGTTGAACTCCCACTCAAAACAATATCCCTCATTGTTTTAGTGATCACGCGAACCAAATCCATTACACCAAGTCCGATCATCACGTGACATGACGTAGTTTTAAAGGCGAACAATCATCATGTTCATCATATCATCTATATGACTCATGCTTTATCTTTCGGTAATCTGTGTTTTGAGACCATATTTGTACATGCTAGGCTCGTCAAGATGTAACCTTAGTTTTCGCATGAGCAAATCTAGCTTGCTACCGTTATATACACTCGTAGAATCTAACACACCTGATCATCACGTGGTGCTTCGAAACAACGAGCTTTGGCAACGGTGCCTACTAAGGACGAACACTCCATAACTTGATATTTTGTGAGAGTGATCATCTTATAATGGTACCGTCGCAATCTAAGCAATACAAGATGCATAAAAGGATTAACATCACATGTAATTCATAATATGTGATATGATATGGCCTTTCTTCTTGTGCTTCCGATCTCCATCTTCAAGCACGAACATGATCTCCATCATCACCGGTATGGCGTCAAGGTCAATGGCGCCGCTTCATGGTTGTCGTCCACCAGCATCAACTATTACAACTACTTTGAATAGACACACAAGTCTTAACAGAATTAAAAGACAACCATACGGCTCCTGCCGGTTGCCGACTTACAATAAGGAACATTGCATACATCATATATAATCACAATCATGGCCATATCACATCACAGAACACCCCTGCAAAACAAAGTTAGACGCCTCTAATTTTCTTTGCATATTTTACGTGGTTTGGGGCTTTCAATAAGTGTCATTCTAACTTACGAACAAGAACCACAACGTTGATGTTTGAACTATCAAGTTCCTGTTGTAAATTGAATCTATACTATGATGGGAGAGACAGACACCCGCAAAGCCACTTATGCAATACAAGTTGCATGTTGAGCGTGGAGCAAGTCTCATGAACGATGTCATGTAAGGTTATCCCGGGCCGCTTCATCCCATCATACCGCAAGATGCAAAGTACACAAAAAACAATTGATAATAAAAGCACCACCGCCCACAATGACCATTGTGTTCTACTCGTGCAACAAATGTACATATAGACACAGCTCTGATACCACTGTAGGGGTTCGTAGCATGGAAAACAAAAAATTTCTACCGCGTGCACACAAAGAAGCCAAGATCTATCTACTAGATCGTAGCAACGAGTCGATATAAGAAATCACCCTTGAAGATTCCAAAGCGGTTCGAGAGTAGATTCTCGTGGGTGATGTAGTCATACACTTGCTGATCTCAAGTTCGCGTAGACGATCCTTCCGGTGCTGCGTTCCGGCAGCGCTTCCGCAGTCGGTCACACGTTCAGTACTCAACGAAGACCTTCCTCTCCCTTGTTCCAGCAGGCAGCGGAGGTTGTAGTTCTCCTCTCGCGATTCCGGCAGCACGACGGCGTGGTGTCGGAAGTAGAGGGAAGATCCCGCAGGGCTTCGCCTAAGCCGATGTGAGTTATGGTGGATCTAGGGTTTCCTGGCGATCTAGGGTTTAGAAGATCGGGAGGAGGATGAGGTGTCAGCGGCGGCGGCGGCTGGCGGCGCGGGTGTGGGAGGGCTAGGGCTTGGTGTTTGGGGCAGCCCTCCCCCTCTATTTATGAGAGGGGGGCAGCCTTGGGAGGGGTGGGTTTGAATCCAACTCCCGTCCTTAGTTTAGGAAAGTGGAAAGTTTTTTTCCTTTTATTTTAGGAATTTTGGGAACAGAACATTTCAACAAAGGAGGTCTTTCACAGGTCAAAGACCCAAACCCAAGTTTGATTGAGAGAAGGACTCTTTCCTTTTTCCACTAGGAAACCATTGTTCCAGTTTGACTTTTCAAACTTCCCGTTTGACTTTCAATTTAGAGCTTTAATTCTCTCTTGCAAATGCCCAAACCAAGTGACCTAGGATATGATCCAATGATTCCACTTATCCATGACACATTCATGGTCCATTCCCCTTTCAGTCCGGTGAACCTTCCAGACCCTTCTAGAACCTCTTCGATGAAAACATCGGAATCTTTCCCGAACTCCAGAATTGGACTTTCCTTATATGAATCTTATTCTCCGGACCATTCCGGATCTCCTCGTGATATCCTGGATCCCATCCGAGGCTCCGAACAACATTCAGTATCCCTAATAACATTCCATATCTACTAAACAACATCGAATCCTTAAGTGTGTCTCCCTACGGTTCGTGAACTATGCGGACATGACCAAGACACTTCTCCGATAAATAACCAATAGATGAATCTGGAAATTCATATGGCTCCCACATATTTCTACGATTACTTTGCGATCGCATGAACCGCTTACACACGATACCAATTTCCTTTTGTCTCGCGATAGTTTACTTATCCGAGGTTTGATCGTCGGTATCTCTGCATACCTAGTTCAACCTCGTTACCGATAAGTACTCTTTTCTTGTTCCCTGATATGTGATCCCTTGTGAGCCAGTCACATGCTTGCAAGCCAATTGGATGACATTCCACCAAGAGGGTCCAGAGTATATCTATCCGTCATATTTATGGACAAATCCCACTCTTGATCCATGTGACTCAACACATACTTTCCGAACACTCAATGCCACCTTTATAGCCACCCAGTTACGGTGTGGTGTTTGATGTCATCAAAGCATACTTCCGGTGATGGTGATTAGCATGATCTCATGGTCGAAGGAATTAGGTTACTATGTATCAGAAAGCTTATAGCAAACGAACTATTGAAATGACTTGATCTTAATACTACGCTTATCTATAGGAGTATGTCCATCATACCATTCTCCCAATGATATGATCTTGTTGTTAACAACATCTCAATGTTCATGATCGGGAAACCACGATCATCTATTAACCAACAAGCTAGTATTACAAAGAGGCTTTACTAGGGACTCTAATTATTTTACAAATCACACAAGTATTAATGTTTCCGGTTAATACTATTATAGCATGAATGTAAACATTTATCATAAACATAAAGATATAATAATAACCACTTTTATTATTGCCTCTAGGCCATAACTCCAACAGGAGTTCTTCACAACCTTTCTCTTTACTTTGTTTTTGTTTTGTTTCTTTTGCTTGGTTTTATTTGCCTCTTTTTATCAAAAACTCCAAAAAATTAGTTTAGTTTGGTTTGCTTTCTCTTATCAAAAATACAAAAATATTAGGTCCTACTCTAGTTGCTGCTGCTGTTGGCTTGCTCCATTTTTGCCAAAATAAACTCTGCTGAGAACACCAAGTTGTGTGACTTCACTAGCATAGACAACAATGATTTCATAAGTACTCCTGTTGCTCCACCTGCTCTTGATGCTACCTTTTATAAAATTAAGCCTACTTTGTTGAATCTTGTGATGAGAGGGAAATTTTCTGGTGCTAGTTCTGATGCTGCTGCTGCCCACCTCAATAACTTTGTTAAACTTTGTGTGATGCAAAAATATAAGGATATAGATGGAGATATTATTAAGCTCAAGTTGTTTCCTTTCTCCTTGAGAGGAAAAGCTAAAGAATGGTTGCTATCCTTGGCTAGAAATAGTATTAATTCTTGGATTAATTGCAAAGATGCTTTTTTTTGGAAAATACTATCCTCCTGCTAAGATTATATCTATGAGAAGTGAAATAATGAAATTTAAACAACTTGATAATGAACATGCTGCTCAAACTTGGGAAAGAATGAAATCTTTGGTTAAGAATTGTCCCACTCATGGACTTACTGCTTGGATGCTTTTCCAGACTTTTTATGTAGGTTTGAACTTCTCTTCAAAAAACCTGTTGGATTCAGCTGCTGGAGGTACCTTTATGACCATCACCTTGGGTGCTGCAACAAAACTCCTTGATACATGCAAGCTGGCTGATAATTCTAGACACTTCATTAAGAAGTTAGATGGAGAAGTCTTGCAAGCGCTATATGTCAAGTCATCCGATCAACTAGCTGATATACTAATCAAGGGTGTTGATGTTGTATCATTTATGAAACTATGTAACAAGATGAGGCTTTGTGATATATTTGCCTCATCTTGAGGGGCAATGTAGAAGGATATAGTCGTAAAATCAAATGTACATAGGACTAACATGTAACTTGGTGTGTGTAACATATAGAAACAAAGAGAAGTCTCAGTCTGGGTGAGTGACATCCATAAAAATCTCGAAGCCTCCTCTGTTCAGTCCGGCGATTAGGGAAATCCGGTGAGATTCCGCGGCTATTTCTTCAGAAGAGTTCATAGATGTGCGTTTGTTCATTATTTTCCTAATATCTCATCTTGAATATATAGCTATACTTTTCAACTGTGTATACTCAGCTCGGGGGTGAAGTGCCCACAATTAAATCTATCCTCTCAAATATCAAACACCTTTAGGAATCAAGATGGAGGCAGCCTCTTCCTTTTATAGTAAGGGCATCAACAGTCTTTTCACTGGATCAGAGTCATCTTGTTTTCCTCCGAATTAATGTTAAACTGGTGAAGGCACATCAGAAACTGATCATGGATCACGTACAAATCAGTTGAGCCACTCAACATGAAAAGGATGATGCATGCCTGAAGTCTATTTTGTTTGTATGGTTTGCAAAGCATGACAGAGTTTGATATTAACTTACTAGTTTATATAACGATACACAGCTCTGCCTTGTAATAGAGAGATCCAAACTTGTACGGAAGGGAACTCTGCATTCATACAGTAAGAAACATATTCAGACCCTCCTAACACAGCCTGAAATTTTGATTTACGGGCAAGTGAATCGTCACACTTTTGCTTCAGTCTGCTCGGATTTTGCAGCAGGGGCAAATATTAGAAACATGATCTGTGCATATTCCACCGGCCACTTTGTGATTAGGCTTTTACTGATTAAGTGTGACACTACATTTCCCCAAAACGGAAATGTTGGTGGCATACAACTTGCGATCTCTAGATTCCAAAGCCGGCCTGACAAGAATTATGCTGTTTTTTGCAGGCTGTAGTGCGTCCGACAACAGGGTTGACCAGCCATCACTTGATTTCCATATTCCTAGGAAAGTTTTACTCCATGGTTTCAAACTTCCAGGAATACTGCAGTATAATGGAAACTCCAGTATAAATATTGTAATTTCAAATAGGCAACTTTCTTTACACAATGGAAGGGCTCTCAGCCTCTGCACGTATGTACTTCACACTAACAAATTTAAGATCAGGGATACTTTCGGTTGAGTATGTACAACCATTAGCGTGAATACATGTAGTCATACAAATGTGCTGGGCTCTGTTAACTTGTTGCATCAGAACAATCACTTGGAATAGAACGTCGTGAGGAACTCCAAACAAAATCTTTGTTCGTATATATAAGGCCAATCAATTGTCAGGATACAATACACTGAGCAGCACCACTGCATTATCATTTTAGCTTTACGGAGATAAGATTGCAACCATTTCTGGAAATAGAGCAGTATACGCCATCTCTCAAAAAATTGACGCAAAATTCCACTGCAATTTTTAGGGTTCTTTACACTAATTCTTTCACTTTTTGGTGCTATGTAGTAACAGACAATCTATGCTTTTTCTGAAGATAAGGTGTCCTCAACCTGCCTACAAAACAATTAAACAAATAGTGATGCTTTTGAATCTGATTAACACTGCATTGTAATCCTCTTCATGACTACGCTGCAGCCTAATCTGTGGGACTAGAATTGATACATGTATGGCTTAAAAAAAATCTAACCATGCGGGCTGCATGTCATAATAAGAAGATAGAAAAGGCAAGAAACTGGCCTGCACAACCAAGTTCACACTTCAGAGTACACATCGACAAGGCTCAAGGCCTAAACACATGACCCAGATACCAAACAAAAAACTACACCATCTAAGGCGGGATTGTCCACAGACTGTCATCAGATTTGATCTGATTCATCACCTATTTGATCGGTCTGTAGATATTTTCGAGAACTATTATGTTTCTTCCGCACCAGATTGTCCATCCAGTTGTCTTCTTGTCGCGAGACACCATGTGACCAAACGAGAAGGGAGAGTTAACTGACGGGACGACCTCGGAAAGGTCCGCCCACGTCAGAACTGCGCTCGAGATGATATTAGCCACTGCACAGTTCATGAAATTGTGAATGCTAGCCTTATAGAATAAAGCATTCCCACTTTACCCAAGGTCAAATACAGCACAAAATGATTATATGCTGAAGCGTCCCCGATATCTAATTTTGTTTAGGGCAGCTGCACGCAGTCCAATTCTAGATGCTTGTTGATATGCTTGTCGATTCCCCACCGTGGATGTGGAGTGGAATTTTGGTGCAGGGGACAACATCCAGCGGTGCGTATGAGACGGGTGGTAGTTGGATGCAAGCGAGCTTGAAGGCCTGTGTAATACTCTTCCATCTGTGAAACAATATCTAGACCAACTTCTTCAGTGTTCTTCTAATACCTCAGCTAACTTGTTTCGATACAAACTCCTTCCAATTGTGTACTCGCAGAGTCGGACGGGGTATAATATATTCCCTTTAATCTATTAGACGGGTCTCGCAGTAAGGCAACCGCACTATATATATATATATATATATATATATATATATATATATATATATATATATATATATATATAATGTCATGAAGGAGCTTTCACACCATCCATTCTTATGGAATGCTCACCACATGCCGTGCATAGCGTAACAATGCTATATGGATGAAGCTGGCCTCATGTGCGTAACAAATTCCAGTTGAGCTAATCTATCTATTATCTATTATATACTAAAGCAGTATAAGGGTGTTTTCGAGACATCTGGTTGATCCACATCATCCAAATTATATTCACCGTTAGATCAACAATTTATGGTTACAATTTAAAGATAAAAAGTTACTAGAAAATGGTTGGTACAAATATAAATCAACTATGTCACGTATGGCCACAGCAAAAAAAAAAAAAACTGCCGGACATCTAGCTGGCCGCGAATCTAACAAATTAGTCCAAATTGATAGGTGAAGCACTCACGTGTCACGATGGAGTCCATTTTAAAAAGAAAAAAAGAAAATAATGCCAGGTATGAGGCATGCATGCATGCTCCCCAAACCGATTTGACCACGGGAAAAAAACAGTCGGAGATCTCACTAGCCACCAACCAACAAAGTGGTCCAAATTGATACCCGAAACACTCACGATAAAGCCCAGTTTAAAAAAATGGAGACCAAGGCAGCTATAACGTGGGTCGATAAGACTCCTTCAAGGACATGTAAAAAAAACACTTTGGGTATGTAACACAGGAAACACCCATCTAAGGCGTATGGTTTATGGATTGTTTAAAGAAACAAAAAAGTCGTTTGACTGCATAAAGTTTTAGGCACATAAAGAAATTCGGTGTGTCATAGCCATCGAAGATAAAAATGGCATACCAGTGTAGTAGATAGGAACAAGAAAACGAGGCTATATCCGTCGCAAATAGTTTTTGCTCAAGTGGAGCCTCGCGTACAAATTGTTTGTAAGATTGAAGCATAAAACCAAGCTGACGGACAATTGTCATTAGCTATTCAATTTTTTCCAAAGAAAGTAAAAGATTAATCATGTGTATTTAAACCTTGAGTCGAATAGATATTATATCTATTTTGTAGCAATTTTACTATTCGGATTTTTTTACACAAAAGCATGTGAGAAAACCCTGCTATGTCATTTTTTACATATTTTAAAGGGATGGGAATATTTACATTATTCAATAAAAGGATATATTATGATCGATGTAAACAATAATGTTATTTTCACATCACTTTTCTTGAGCGAGGCGCAGTCAAATTTATATTTCTACAATAACTTATTTATAACAACGATAATAATAGTAAGGATGACCACATCAACAAAACAACAATAAAAATAAATATAGTAATAGATTTATTATTTAGCTGACACAAAAAAAATGTTGTTTGTTGACAAAACAATTTGATCGCACGTGGTAAAAATATTGCATATTCGCAGCGAGAAAAGGCTAGCTTAACTATCTCTTGCATTTTGACATGTCCACACCGAGCATATCAAGTTGAACATAGCAAGTCTCCTGATATTTCTAAAGTATGGTATTCTACCCACGAGTATAATTTATAATTAGAGTGTCACTTCCATTTACATGCAAGAACATCTAACTTCTAAAGTGATATGATACTATAAAACAGAGCTCTGAAATGTGGAACTTAGGATGAGGTGAGTCATACAACTGCTAATTATGAGTTATTCCCCTAGTTATATTGTTAACTTTTTTTCAAGTAACTATATAAATTTTAGTTGGCATGGAATTTTCATATAGATTATTTAATTAGAAATACTTTGAACCTTTGAAAATCTAGGTGACTAATTATTGTAATCACACAATAAATTGAGTACTTTTAGCATAAGAAACTACGCGATTCAAGTAGACGCTGTCATGTTACATGGTATGGGAAGTACATGTGAGCAGATCCTAGACCAAGTGGAGAGAAAAATACCGATACAATATCTCTTCTTCTGAATACTTGATTTTGTACAAATTTGAATTTGAATTTCCTTATTTTTCTTTACATATAAAACAATTGTGAAAATAATAAATTATATATTTACAAAAAATGTGACATATTTTTCATGACCACGGAATGACATTATTTTCTACCCCAAAATGTAAAATATGAATACCCACAAACTATAAAATTATTTTCGACCCCTGTCGAAAAAACGAAGAAGTCGCCCTCGCATTTATAAGAGCCACCATGCTAGTTATAATAATAGTTATAATAGTTGCATGATTTTTTCGGGGTCCAAAAGTGTGACGAAAAGGTGCTAGACAATTACACTAACTGGGGTGAGCTGGACCTTTTGCGGCATGTAATGTAACGCCCACTGCGCTGCACCCCATTTTGAGACAAAAACCTTGTGAGCTCAAGCAGCACTACCGGATGCTGCTTGCTCTGACTTGCGTCGACCAAGGCAATGGAAGCAAGAAGCAAGATAGATTTTTTTTAGAAACATAGTACAATTCGTACACACTACATGCAACCACCCTATGAATATACACACGCACACCCTATCCCAATGAACACCTCCGAAAAACTGAGCCAGCGAATCGGGTCTTAGGATTAACAAAGTCACGAGGGCGCCGAACGTTGCCTCCCATTGAAAGAATATTTCGCATTTTATCAACGCACAGTGTCAAACCTGGGGTTTAACTTTAATAGACCAGGGATACAATGCAACCGCCCTCCTAACCACCCAATCACAGGTTGGTTTGCAAGAAGCAAGAAGCAAGATAGATTTTGAGGCTCTTAAGTTCTTTTTTTATCGTTCTATCAAAGTGAAAACAAGAGTGAATGTGAGGACCAGATGGAGGCCAAGTGGTTGAGATAGCAGTGGCTCACCAATGACCAGATTTCAACTCCCGTCGAAAGAGAATTTTCGAAATTTTCACTAAAGGAGTTTTTCTTCTATAAAAAATTCAAGCAAATGCTAGTGCTTGGTTGGTCTCTCTCTCAAGGGTGTGAATGCAGATATGATATGCAGATATGCTAATGATGTCGTGTCTAGGGCCTGCTGGGAGGGAAGAGGCTTGACAACTTATCAGACATGCATATGTTGCAATTCACTATCGATGGAACTTCCATCAAGATGCATGCTATGCCCTGCCCATGTCGAAATTCGATCATCGGGACGACATACATGTGTACATCGCCACTTGCAGTGTGTGTGCGTGCACGACCATTGCTGAGTTGATCCTGAACCTGGCACACTATGGCTGAGTTCATGCACTACACAAGCAGCAACGGTTGTGTGTGCCCTCAGATTAGGGTTTCTCTAGAGAAGGACCACGTGAGCGCCGGAATGCCACGAGTGAAGGGTTTCGCGACATAGTAAATCAAAATTTTCTACGGATGCGAACAGAGGGAAAGCCAAGATCTAATCTAGGAGATGCAATCAACAAGAGAGATTGGATTAGATCTTCATACCCTTGAAGATTCGCACAGCGGAACGTTCGTCGGAACGTGGGTGATGTAGTCGTACTCGCTTCTCCTCCTCGCGATCCGATCCGATCTAGCACCACAAGTGGCGGTGCCTCCGTGAGATGCAAACGTGCAGCACCTCGACGTCTCCTCCTTCCTCGGACCAGCAAGTATGGTGGAGAGATGGATTGGATCTACAACACGACGGCGTGGTGTATATGGTGGAGAATTTCTGCAGCAGGGCTTCGCCTACAAGCAGTCGGGAGGGAGAGAGGAAGGGCAGCAGGGCGGCTAGGGTTGGAGGGGAAGGTGTGGGGGGTTGGTGCGCCCCCACCCCTCTTTATATAGAGGGGGGGGGGCGCAGCCCTAGCCCCTCCCCCAAGCCCAAAGGATAAGGAGTGGGGGGCATGGACTCTCCCCTCTTCTAGAAACCCTATCTCTAGTTTAAACGATTTAAACTCTCTAGGATCGGCTGGGCCCTATGGGGCCTTGTGTCCCTGGCCCAATGCGGCCAGGACACTCCCTCATAGGCCCATGCCCCCTCCCGGAAGGTGGGGCCACGTTGGTACCCTTCCGGAAGGTTCTAGAAGCTTCCGGTACAATACCGATTAACCCGGAACAATTCCGAACTCCAAAAACTGCACTGCCTTATATGAATCTTATTCTCCGGACCATTCCGGAACCTCTCGTGATGTCCCGGATCCCATCCGAGACTCCAAACAAAAATTCATAAACCACCAATCTATCCTAGCGTCAAGACACGTTAAGTGTGTGACCCTGCGGGTTCGAGAATATGCAGACATGATCTTATATCAATAATCAACAGCGGGGTCTGGGCACCCATATTGACTCCCACACATTCATCGATGATCATATCGGATGAACCACGATGCCAGGATTCAATCAATCCCATATATATATTCCCTTTGTCTCGTGATATTTTACTTGCCCGAGATTCGATCGTCGGTACCGTCATACCTAGTTCAATCCCGTTCACAGCAAGTACTTTACTCGTTCCGTAATCCGATATCACTTTGTGATTAACTCCTTAACCACATGCTTGCAAGCGGTGTTGATATCGATTACCGAGTGGGCCCGAAGTATATCTCTCCGACTTGGGAGGGACAAATCCCATCTCGATACATACAACCCAACAGATACTTTCCGATCACCTGAGAGACACCTTTATGATCACCCTCTCATAGGATGACGTTTGATGACCTCAAAGCTTTCTTCCGATACCAGGGAGTTGTAATATCTCATGGTCTAAGGAATACAATATTTGACATAGGAAAAGCTTCGCAAAGACGAACACGATGACACGATCTAATTGCTTTGCTTAGTTTGGGTCTGTCCATCATATCATTCTCCAATGATATGATCTCATTATCAATTGACAACTCATATCTATGGTTAGGAAACCTTAACCATCATTGATCAATGAGCTAGTCCATAGAGGCGTACTAGGGACACGGTGTTGTTCACAAACCACACAAGTATTAAAGTTTGCGCTTAATACAATTCTAGCATGGAATATAAACTTTATCATGAACAAGAATTATAATAATAACATCTTTATTATTGCCTCTAGGGCATAATTCCAACAGTATCCCACTTGCACTAGAGTCAATAATCTAGTTTACATTTGGCAACAATCTCACACCCATGGCACTGAGGTGCTGATCATGTTTTACACGTGGAAGAGGTTTAGTCAATGGATCTGCGACATTCAGATCTGTATGTACTTTGCTAATATTCAGATCTCCATCTGCAATATAATCTCGGATTATATGAAACTTGCGGTTGATATGTTTGGTCTTTGGATGATATCTTGGTTCCTTAGCGAGTGCTATGGCGCCAGTGTTGTCACACAATCTCTCCAGTGGGTCCAATGCACTTGGAACCACGCCAAGCTCAGTGATGAAGTTTCTGATCCAAACTCCTTCACTTGACGCTTCTGTAGCAGCCATGTATTCCACTTCCACTATAGATCCCGCGATCACGCTTTGCTTGCAGCTTCTCCAGCTCACAGCTCCTCCATTCAAAATATAAACGTATCCAGTCTGAGATTTGGAATCATCCTTGTCGGTGTCAAAACTAGCGTCGACGTAACCTTTTACGACAAGCTGTTCATCACCCCCATAGACTAAGAACATTTCTTTAGTCCTATTTAGGTACTTTAGGATGTTCTTCACGGCTGTCCAGTGTTCCACTCCTGGATCACTTTGATATCTGCTCGTCAAACTAAGAGCATTGGACACATCCGGTCTAGTACACATCATGGCATACATGATAGAACCTATGGCCGAGGCATAAGGCACTTTGCTCATAGCTTCCCTATCATTTACCGTAGCTGGACACTGAGCCTTGCTCAATATCTTACCTGACAACATAGGCACTGAACCTTTCTTTGCCTTATCCATTCTGAACCTTTTCAGAACTTTGTCTAGGTATGTACTCTGGCTTAAAGCTATCAGGCGTCTTTGTCTATCTCTATAGATCTTGATTCCCAATATATAAGCAGCTTCACCTAGGTCTTTCATTGAAAAACACTTGTTCAAATAACTCTTCACATCGTTAAGCATGTTGATGTCATTTCCGATAATCAATATGTCATCCACATATAGTACCAGAAACGTCACTGAGCTCCCACTCACTTTCCTGTAGATACAAGCTTCGTAGCAATTTGAAACAAATCCAAAGCTCTTGATCACTTGATCAAAACGAAGGTTCCAACTCCGAGATGCTTGCTTCAGTCCATAAATGGAACGCTGAAGTTTGCATACTTTATCAGCATCCTTAGGATCAACAAAACCTTCAGGTTGCATCATATACAACTCTTCATCAATGTTGCCATTGAGGAAAGCAGTCTTGACATCCATCTGCCATATTTCATAATCATGAAACGCAGCAATTGCTAATAAAATCCGAATGGACTTAAACATCGCTACGGGAGAGAAAGTCTCATCGTAGTCAACACCTTGAACTTGTCGAAAACCTTTCGCGACAAGCCGTGCTTTATAGACAGTAACATTACCATCCGCGTCCGTTTTCTTCTTGAAGATCCATTTGCACTCAACGGCCTTTCGGTCGCTAGGAGGGTCCACCAAAGTCCATACTTGGTTTTCGCTCATGGATCCCAATTCGGATTTCATGGCTTCTAGCCATTTCTCAGAGTCTGGGCTCATCATCGCTTCCTCATAGTTCGTAGGTTCACTGTCTTCTACTAACAAGACAGTCAAGACAGGGTTGCCGTACCACTCAGGAGGGGCACGCGACCTTGTCGACCTGCGATGTTCAGTAGCAGCATCGTCCGAAGCTTCATGATCCTTGTCATTAGCTTCCTCTATTGTTGGTGCAGGCGGCACTGGAACAATTTCAGGTGCTACGCTACTCTCCAATTCAAGAGAAGGTTCAATAACCTCGTCAAGCTCTACTTTCCTCCCACTCACTTCTTTCGAGAGAAACTCCTTCTCAAGAAGGGAACCGTTCTTTGCGACAAACACTTTGCCTTCGGTTCTGTGATAGAAGGTATATCCAATAGTTTCCTTAGGGTATCCTATGAAGACGCATTTCTCTGCTTTGGGTTCGAGCTTGTCCGGCATCAACTTCTTGACGTAAGCTTCGCATCCCCAAACTTTAAGAAACGACAACTTAGGTTTAGCACCAAACCACAGTTCATACGGTGTCGTCTCAACGGATTTAGATGGAGCCCTATTTAAAGTGAATGCAGCGGTTTCTAATGCATAACCCCAAAATGATAACGGCAAATCAGTAAGAGACATCATTGATCGGACCATATCTAATAGGGTTCGATTCCGGCGTTCAGACACACCATTGCGCTGTGGTGTTCCGGGTGGCGTGAGTTGTGAAACGATTCCACTTTCTTAAAGATGTGTGAGAAAATCATAACTCAAATATTCACCTCCACGATCGGATCGTAGAAACTTAATCTTTCTGTTACGATGGTTCTCCACTTCATTCTGAAATTCCTTGAACTTTTCAAATGTTTCAGATTTATGTTTCATTAAATAGATATACCCATATCTACTTAAGTCATCGGTAAAAGTGAGGAAATAGCGATATCCACGCGCGTCGAAACACTCATCGGTCCGCATACATCGGTATGTATGATTTCCAACAAGTCCGTTGCTCGCTCCATCATACCGGAGAACGGGGTTTTGATCATCTTGCCCATGAGGCATGGTTCGCATGTGTCAAATGATTCAAAATCAAGAGACTCCAAAAGTCCATCAGAATGGAGTTTCTTCATGCGCTTTACACCAATATGACCTAGACGACAGTGCCATAAATAAGTAGTGTTATCACTATCTACTTTGCATCTCTTAGCCTCAATGTTATGGATGTGTGTTTCATCCCTTTCGAGATTTAGAAGAAATAAACCATTTACAAGAGGTGCATGACCATAAAAGATGTTAATCATATAAATAGAACAACCATTATTCTCCGATTTAAATGAATAACCGTCTTGCAATAAACACGATCCAGAAATAATGTTCATGCTCAACGCAGGCACATAATAACACTTATTAAGGTTTTAAAACTAATCCCGAAGGTAAAACTAAGGAGAGCGTGCCGACGGCCATCACATCAACTCTTGATCCGTTGCCAACGCGCATCGTCACCTCATCCCTCGCAAGCCGTCGTCTATTCCGTAGCTCCTGTTTCGAGTTACAAATATTAGCAACTAAACCGGTATCAAATACCCAGGCACTACAACGAGGGCTAGTAAGGAAAACATCAATAACATGTATATCAAATATACCTTTGATGGTGCCAGCCTTCTTGTCCGCTAAGTACTTCGGACAGTTGCGCTTCCAGTGACCCTTGTCCTTGCAATAGAAGCACTCAGTGTCCGGCCTAGGGCCAGACTTGAGCTTCTTCTCAACAGGAGCATTGCGCTTGCCGCCGCCCTTCTTGAAGGGATTCTTTGCTCCCTTACCTTTCTTAAAGGAGGGCTTGTTGACCATCAACACATGATTATCCTTCTTGATGTCCACCTCCGCAGCCTTCAGCTTTGCGAAGAGCTCGGTGATCGTATCAGTGGAGCCAATCTGATTATGAGTCACTACAAAACTTTTGTAGCTGGGAGGGAGTGATTGCAGAACCCTGTCAATCTTGAGCTCCTCTGGAATCGTGCATTCCAGTTGCTCAAGGCGTTGAGTGTAGCCCAACATCTTTATGGCGTGCTCACTAACGGAACTCCTTCCTCCATCTTGTAGTTAAAGAACTTCTCAGAGATCTCATATCTCTCAGAACGGGCTTGAGTCTGAAACATGGTTTTCAGCTCCTCGAGAATCTCAAAGGCCCGGGATAGGTTTCAAAACGATTTTGAAGTTCCGGTTCCATAGCAAAACAACATGGTGCTCTTAATCACACCATAATCATCTTTGCGCGACTGATAGACAACTTTCTCATCAGCCGGCGCAGTTGCAGCAGGGGGGTCACCTAACGCTTTCCCAAGGACATAGTCCTTTTGTCCGCCAGACAAAATGATTCTTAGATTGCGGAACCAATTGGTGAAGTTAGACCCATTGTTTCTAAGCTTTTCCTTCTCAGCAAAAACGTTGAAGTTGAAGTTGGATTTGGCCATGTGATCTACAGTATTTGCAAGTACAATTTAGACTATGTTCATGATAAGTAGTTCAACTTAATCAAATTACTAGATGAACTCCCACTAAATTCAACATCCCTCAAGTTGTTTAGTGAACACGATCCAAATTCACCACACCTAATCCGATCATCACGAGAAGAGATGTGGTTTCAATGGTGGACAACAAATGTCGATCATATCATTCATATGACTCATGCTTAACCTTTCGGTTCTTGTGTTCCGAGGCCATGTCTGTACATGCTAGGCTCATCAAGCTAGACCCAAGTATTTCCGCGTGTGCAAAACTGGCTTGCACCCGTTGTATGTGAGCGTAGAGTCTATAGCACCCGATCATCACGTGATGCTTGGACACGACGAACTTTCGCAACGGTGCATACTTGGGGAGAACACAGTTTTTATCTTGATCTTTAAGTGAGGAATCATCTTATAATGCTACCGTCGCGATCTAAGCATAATAAGATACATAAAGGATAAACATCACATGCATATAACTTTATGTGACATGGTATAGACAATCTTCGCGCAATGATCTCCATCTTGTGCGTTCCGGCATGATCTCCATCACTCCACCATGATTGCCTCCACCACGAATAGCAACTACAACTATTGCTAACTACTTAGCGATTAAAGTGAAACTATTACATGGCGTATAAGAAGTTGACACACAGGTCATACACAATTATAAAGACAACCATATGGCTCCTGCCGGTTGTGTACTCATCGACATGCAAGTCGTGAAACATTACAAAACATGATCATCGCATACAATATACACATCACATCTTGGGCCATACCATATCACAGAAAACACTCCCTGCAAAAACAAGTTAGACGCCTCTACTTTGTTGTTGCATGTTTTACGTGGCTTATGGGAGTAGATGCTAAGAACGATTCTTACCTACGGAAAGCCACAACGGTGATATTATGGTTGCCAAACTCCGGTGTTAATCCCATGAAAACTATAGTGAGAGAAACTGACATCCACCAGCCGCATGTGTGGAACAAGCCACACGTCAAGTGCGGAGCCGGTCTCGCGAACGATGTCGCGTAAGGTTGGCCTGGACCGCTTCAAATCTCACTATCCCGCGTCATAAGAAGAACACAAACAAGAGGCTTGCAACAGAAAACATCAACGCCCGCAACAACCATGTTGCGTTCTCTACTCGTGAAACACATCTACGCATAGATCTAGCTCTGATACCACTGAAAGGTTTCGCGACATAGTAAATCAAAATTTTCTACGGATGCGAACAGAGGGAAAGCCAAGATCTAATCTAGGAGATGCAATCAACGAGAGAGATTGGATTAGATCTTCATACCCTTGAAGATTCGCACAGCGGAACGTTCGTCGGAACGTGGGTGATGTAGTCGTACTCGCTTCTCCTCCTCGCGATCCGATCCGATCTAGCACCACAAGTGGCGGTGCCTCCGTGAGATGCACACGTGCAGCACCTCGACGTCTCCTCCTTCCTCGGACCAGCAAGTATGGTGGAGAGATGGATTGGATCTACAACACGACGGCGTGGTGTATATGGTGGAGATTTCTGCAGCAGGGCTTCGCCTACAAGCAGTCGGGAGGGAGAGAGGAAGGGCAGCAGGGCGGCTAGGGTTGGAGGGGAGGTGTGGGGGGTTGGTGCGCCCCACCCCTCTTTATATAGAGGGGGGGCGCAGCCCTAGCCCCTCCCCAAGCCCAAAGGATAAGGAGTGGGGGGCATGGACTCTCCCTCTTCTAGAAACCCTATCTCTAGTTAAACGATTTAAACTCTCTAGGATCGGCTGGGCCCTATGGGGCCTTGTGCCCCTGGCCCAATGCGTCCAGGACACTCCCTCATAGGCCCATGCCCCCTCCCAGAAGGTGGGGCCACGTTGGTCACCTTCCGGAAGGTTCTAGAAGCTTCCGGTACATACCGATTAACCCGGAACAATTCCGAACTCCAAAAACTGCACTGCCTTATATGAATCTTATTCTCCGGACCATTCCGGAACCTCTCGTGATGTCCCGGATCCCATCCGAGACTCCAAACAAAAATTCATAAACCAATTATCCAATCTATCCTAGCGTCAAGACACGTTAAGTGTGTGACCCTGCGGTTCGAGAATATGCAGGACATGATCTTATATCAATAATCAACAGCGGGGTCTGGGCACCCATATTGACTCCCACACATTCATCGATGATCATATCGGATGAACCACGATGCCAGGATTCAATCAATCCATATATATATTCCCTTGTCTCGCGATATTTTACTTGCCCGAGATTCGATCGTCGGTACCGTCATACCTAGTTCAATCCCGTTCACAACAAGTACTTTACTCGTTCCGTAATCCGATATCACTTTGTGATTAACTCCTTAACCACATGCTTGCAAGCGGTGTTGATATCGATTACCGAGTGGGCCCGAAGTATATCTCTCCGACTTGGGAGGGACAAATCCCATCTCGATACATACAACCCAAGAGATACTTTCCGATCACCTGAGAGACACTTTATGATCACCCTCTCATAGGATGACGTTTGATGACCTCAAAGCTTTCTTCCGATACCAGGGAGTTGTATTATCATGGTCTAAGGAATACAATATTTGACATAGGAAAAGCTTCGCAAGGAGAACACGATGACACGATCTAATTGCTTTGCTTAGTTTGGGTCTGTCCATCATATCATTCTCCAATGATATGATCTCATTATCAATTGACAACTCATGTCTATGGTTAGGAAACCTTAACCATGATTGATCAATGAGCTAGTCCATAGAGCGTACTAGGGACACGGTGTTGTTCACAAACCACACAAGTATTAAAGTTTCCGCTTAAGACAATTCTAGCATGGAATATAACTTTATCATGAACAAGAATTATAATAATCACTCTTTATTATTGCCTCTAGGGCATAATTCCAACAAACGAGAACCCGTGTGTGGCCCAGGATACATGCACAAGTGTGTTGGAATGTTCCTAGATGGAATACCTAGCTACGGGTGTGACCGTCTATGGTGCATGCGATAACACTTAGAGAAGTGCTGGACATGTAGAGGAGGAAACTCCCGCAACTGGTCAAACTGAGGGAAATCGGTGGAACCATGGTCCCTAACCTTGGTTTTCCATGTAGGTATGGCCTAAATAATGCTAAACAACAACAAAGTAATTGGTCAACCCTCATACAGAGAAAGCTAGGGGCTAGACCAGCGGGGGCCTCAGATTAGGGTTTCACTGGAGAAGGACCACCTGAGTGCCAGAATGCCGCGAGAACATGCGTGTGGCCCTATCATACATGCACAAATGTGGTGGAATGTTCCTAGATGGAATACCTATCTCTCAGGTGTAACCGCCTATGATGCATGCTATAACACTTAGAGAAGTGTTGGGACCTATAGAGGAACTCCCACGAAGGGTCAAATGGAGGGGAACCGGTGGAACCATGGTTCCAACCTTGGTTTCCATGTAGGTATGACCTAAACAATCCTAAAACCAACATAAAGTACATTGGTCAAAACCCTCTTATAGAGAAAGTAGGGGTTAGACCATCTAGCCCTCGGATTAGGGTTTCGCTGGAGAAGGACCGCCTGAGCGCCGGAATGCCGCGAGAACCTGCGTGTGGCCCTAGCATACACGCACAAGTGTGGTGTAATGTCCCTAGATGGAATACTTAGCTCCCGGGTGTGACCATCTATGGTGCATGTGAAAACTTTAGAGAAGTGATGGACCTATAGGAGGTAACTCTCGCGACGGGTAAACGGAGGGAAACACCATGGTACCAACCTTGGTTTCCATGTAGGTATGGCGTAAACAATCCTAAACACACAGTAAAGTACATTGGTCCAACCCTCATACAGAGGAAGCTAGGGGATAGACCAGTGGGGCCCTCGGATTAGGGTTTCGCTGGAGAAGGACCACTTGAGTGTCAAAATGCCATGAGAACCTGCGTGTGGCCCTAGAATACATGCACAATCATGGTGGAAGGTTCCTAGATGAATTCCTAGCTCCCGGGTGTGACCGTCTAGGGTTCATGTAATAACACTTAAAGAAGTGTGGCCCTATAGGAGGAAACTCTCATGATGGGTCAAAAAGAGGGAAATCGGTGGAACCATGGTTCCAACCTGGTTTTCCATGTAGGTATGGCCTAAACAATCCAAACCAACAGTAAAGTACATTGTTCAACCCTCCTATAGAGAAGCTTGTAAGCTCCTAGGCTACTCAAACCATCACCTCCACCCAAAACTCCTTGGCATGATATCTCCATGGACTTTTTGTGGGCTTACCCAAATCTCAGGATACACTTGCATTCTGGTGGTGGTAGACATGTTCACTAAATATGCTCACTTCTTACACTCAAACACCCATTTACTGCTCCTTAGTTGCTCAAATGTTCTTGGATAATGTGGTCAAACTCCACAGTCTGCCGAAATCTATTGTGTTGATAGAGAACTGGTGTTTACAAGTGCCTTCTGGAAATAATTATTCAAAAGAAGTGGAAGTCAACTGATCTAAGTACTGACTACCACCCTCAAAGTGATGGTCAAACAGAGCATGTGTACCAATGCTTAGAGATGTTCCTTAGATGTGCTGTGAGTGACACCCAACTAA
>CAJUWN010001338.1:0-44216 GCA_910589765.1 Avena atlantica | reverse complement strand
TTTACTTTTTGTTGAGTCTCCATCTTCTATCTTTATGCACCAGCTAAGAGATAATATTTGTCATTCTGAGTTCAATGTGCATTGTCCCAAAACTTGTTGATTGATTCATAATTATGGTATTGCTTGTTCTTAAATTATTTGTATCTAGTCACCCTTATGAACTTTGAGGTGTCATATGTATTTGTGTTTTGCTATTCATCAAGGACAAGTTGAATACCACTCTTGCTATGTTTTCTGTGTGAAACAAACAAATGTCTTTCAAAGCATTATTCATGATCTTTTGTTTGTGTTGCCTTCATGTTGCAACATATTTGCTATGTCTTATTGTTAGAAATATATCTTTCATGCTTATGTTTAGAGTACTTTGATTCCAGCTATCAATGCTTTGCAATACCTTGATCAAGATTGTGATGGTGCATTTCACCTCAAAAATTATTCTTTTTATCACTTACCAACTCGAGGACGAGCAGGAGTTAAGCTTGGGGATGCTAATATGTTGCAAACATATCTATAATTTTTGATGATCCATGGTTGTTTTGTACCAACTATCTTATGTTTTATCTACACTTTGAGGTCTTTTTATGCATTTTCTGAAACTAACCTATTAACAAGATTCCACAGTGTCAGTTACTATTTTCTGCTATTTTTTGTTTCAGAAAAGGTAGTAAAGAAATATTCTCAGAATTGGACGAACAAAAGCTGAACTTCTATTTTTCAGAGGCGGAGACAGAGTCTAGAGGCCAGAGGGAGGCGCACCCTAGGGCGGCCACACCTAGCTCAGGCGCGGCCAGGGGCACACTGCCCTATGGTGTGGCCCCCTGGACCTCTACCGACCTTGCCCCTTCGCCTATATAAACCCCCGAGGAGAAACCCCTAAGTACCATATCAGAATTCCACGAAAAGTTCCGCAGCACCGCCGCCACCGAAGACGAGATTCGAGGGATAGAAGTCTCTGTTCCGGCACCCTGCCAGGATGGGGACTTTCCCCGGATCCATCTCCATCGATTCCGCCGCCATGTCCATCGCCGTTGCTGACTCCCATGATGAGGAGGGAGTAGTTCTCCCTCGAGGCTAAGGGCTCTACCGGTGGCTATGTGTTCATCTCTCTCTCTCTCTATGCGTGATCTTATTGTGGTCATGACATTTGTAATCTAGTTGAATAAGTAGATGCCACTATGCTACTCAAGTGCATTAATTAATGTAATCTCCGCTTATCCCCATGTGTTTGAAGTTGACAGTGTGCACACCGTGTGTGGCACTTAGGCTAAAGGTTACAGAAATACTTATCATGAGTTATAATTTGATTTGGATGTCTCTATGAAATTGTGGTGTTTGATGGAACCATCTAGCGCTCAAGATGATAGTTATGGGTTATCTAGATGGGGAATGCGGACTTTAAGGAGTGCTGTTATAGCCCTACACCATGAATTAGTGTTTGTTATCCAACCGAAGAGTATTTGAGGGTAACATAGTGAAGAGAAGATATTTATGTGTTTTTGAGAGTGTCCACTAGTGAAAGTATGATCCCTAGGCCTTGTTTCTAAGCATTGAAACACCGTTTACAATCAGTCATGCTACATGTTTGCTTCCTGCCATTTTTATTTCAGATTGCAATTACCACTTGTAATCATCCATATTACTTGTATTTCACTATCTCTTCTCCGAACTAGTGCACCTATACACCTGACAAGTGTATTGGGTGTGTTGGGGACACAAGAGACTTCTTATATCTTAATTGCAGGGTTTCTTGAGAGGGATACCTTTGATCTCTTCCTCCCTGAGTTCGATAAACCTTCGGTGATCCACTTTAGGGAAACTTGCTGCTATTCTACAAACCTCTACACTTGGAGGCCCAACACTGTCTACAAGAATAGAAGCGTGCGTAGACATCACTCCGCTTCTCCCTTGTCCCCCATTCGCGCCCTTATCCTCCTTCCGGGGAAGCCCCCGGAAGAAGGGTTCGGACTGCCTCACGCGCGTCCTTGTCTTGTTCTCCTTGCCCAAGCCTGGTTGGCTGGTCGTGGCTCGTCTTGTAGTGTTCGTCTCATCCCGTAGGTACCTACATATTGGCCAGTGCTTAATATCCATAGGGCCATCATACCAAGTCCATATCTATTGGGAGCACACGACACTTGCATCCTTGTGAAATTCTTGTCGACTTAGCTTGCGAGTGTTGAATTGCTGACCGGTGGGTCCTGGACCATGTGCTTAGGTGCAATGTGAGGGACCCCTGATCCCATTACGCTGACACTCGCTGACGAAGGAGCTCTGGATCGGGCTGCAGTCGCTAGTCGAATCTCAAGGGGACGTGTGGGGAAGAGGAGTAGGTGGCGGTGGGAAGCGAACGACCTGCGTTGCCGAGGAGATGGTGAACCTCCAGTATCTTTGGAGGTCCACATCAACATGATATTGGTTCTATTTCTAAAATTTACAAAAATTGACAAGTATAAGTACATAGATGAGTAAAGAAAAGACAGTCGGAGAAGAGACTAATTACATAAGAGTAGGTGCCTTCGTCAATGGGGTGCTCATAGACTTTCTCTTATCTACCTCCAGCGAGGCAGTGGATTTCTTCGAGACTCCACTCTCTGGTTTCTTCTTCTTGCCCACGGCAGCAGCGTCAGAGGTGGAGCTCTTCCGCTTTCGCGTTGCCGAGATTGATGATCCTTTGAGGTATCATCATTGGACAAAACTTGGAATTCCTTCAGCTTGGGGTCGTAGACCTGAGCATCCTTGTCTTCCTCAACCAAGCTCGCCAGCTGATAAAGTTAAAAGCATGTTAGACGAATTGGTGCATCAAAGACGGATAAGATGGAGTAGACACAAAGTAAAAAAGGGAGCATAGTACCTCTATGCATTCACTACATTCAAACATGTTATAGGTGATGGCGAAGTTGCGCTTCTTTTCCTTCATATTGACAATGTCCTTAAGTCGGAGCTTGATGGAGTCATTAGAGAAGTTGTCCTCAGAAATCCGAACTAACTTGGCGTGATGCTACAGAGGCTGGATCCGCCTTGTGAACCAGCACATGGCTAGGTCCAAGCCGGTCAGACCTCCGTCAACCAGCCACTCTATCCATCTTATGGCACGGGAGGATTTGTCATCAAGGGGAGAAGGGCTTGGGACCTCCATGTAGTGGCTTTGGCAGCAGCTCCATCGAGGAAGTAGGGGTATGAGCCTTCTCGACTAGACAGAGGAATATCTGGACCATATAAGTAAGACTTTTTCCAGTTCTTGCAAGACTCGTGGCCAAGTATGTTAGGGAACAGCCGGCCAGGATGGATCTTAAAACTAATGATCCCACAGTTCCGAAGTTTGTTCTTAGGGCAGCAAAACTATGAAATTGGTAATTCCTAAAATGCTGTTGGGAGAAAGGTTGTGAGGAAGAACCCAGAAGTGATTTAGGACTTCAAGGAAGAGTCAGATACTGGGAGCGCGATGGCGCTTACCAGCTGCACCTTGAGGTAGACCTTCTCTCCGACTTGGGGAGAAGGGTGACCTTGCCGGCCGGCACCGGCCAGCAGACCAGTCCCTGCGCCAAAGGAAGATACCCCTCAGTGATGAGCTCCTTTAGGTCCACAAAGGAAAGATCGGATCCCCTCCACACTCCCTTGTGGGAGTTGGATTCCTCCTCAAGGGCTTCAAACACCACCAGCTTTTGGTCGCCGCCAGTGTTTTTTACCATGGCGCAGACCAGAACCTCTAGTCCTTCTGTCGGAATGTGGACCTCTTGTGATGGCTTCTTGGAGGCCTCAGAGGCCGCTACCATGGAGGGAGTGTTGCTTTTCGCTATTGGGTTTGGAGGAAAGGAGGGAGATGGATCTTTTGCCAGTGTTTTCTCGCGAGGAGATTGAGGAGTCATTCATCAAGAGGAAGAAGAAGGCATGGAGAGAATGCAGGTAAAAGGATTATCACCGGCCGCAGTAAATATTTATAAGACCTGGCATCAAGATTCATCCATAAAGTATCTAACGGCCAAAGCGTCGACAACGTGTGTGCGTGCATGCACAAAAATTTCGCCACGTCCCCCATTTTCCACTTAGTGTTTTAGATTTCATGCACAGGAAAATTGCTATGATTAACCGCTGCCATATGTGAGTTTCGAGGAAGTGTAGGAGGTAGCCTACGTCACTATACTGATAGCAGAAGCAGTGGAATAATCACGTCTGAAGATTCCAGGGTGGGCAGATCCTATATGACTATGGGAAATTAAGACGAAAGATTTGATGATTTTCTGACTAACACATTGAAGATGGAGAAGATTACTGTCACATCCCAAGATTTTCCAAATCTTGTTATGTGAAAAATATTGAATAAAATAAAACTTTGTTGATTTTCAGGGTGAGAAGAAACTTTTTGAATTCAATTTGGGAACCTTCAAACTTATTTTGAACAAATAAAATCCTAAAGGGATTTAAAAAGATAAACATTTAATAAAGGAAAAAATAAAAATATTTGGAATTACTATTTTTGAATCTTTTAAAAAGATTTGGTTTTCAAATGAAAAGGTAGAAATAAAATAATAAGGATTTAATATCCAAGTTTATTAAAAATAAAGGTTTTTACTAATTTAATTAAACATCAAAACTTATTTATTTTTTTTAAATAAGTTTTCCAAATGTTTTATATTCTCAAATAAAACCTACTGAAGTGGTTTTGAAAATATTTAAATTTCAAATGGAATTTTAAATAAATCAAATCCTATTTTGATTTAATAAACAAGGTCTATTTATTTAATTAATAATGGACCCTAAAATAAAAATATTATTTTATTTTGGGCTTTGGTTTATTGTTGTAAAACAGAACCAAATTATGTTGCAAAGTTTGGTGAAAGTTTGATGTGAATTGAATGTTTGAATTGTTGTTTGAAATTCAAAATAGAAAATAGAATTAGAAAAAGAAAAGACATTCAGAACAAAAAAAAATTGAATCTGGTCGACCCAACCCAGCAGCCCACTAAGCCCAACAGGAGCCCACCCGGCTTATTCCTCAGTGAATCATTTTCCCACCGAAAGACCCACCCGCAGAGCCAATGACTGGTGGACCCGTGTTCCCTCTCTCTCTCTCTCGCTGACTACTGAGCCCCACCTGCCAACTCATCTCATCGTCTCCACCGCGTCGACCGTTCCTCGCTGTTTACTGCCGCGTTTAATCTCCTTGAATTCGCGTTGATGGATGGATTAAACCCGCTAGTGACCACGCCTGATTAAACACCAGCATCTCCTCTATCTTTCCCCTCACGCGCCTCCCTCTCTCTGCCCCTAGGTTGCCTCAATTCGAGCTCGTACCACCACAGTCTCCGACGAGCCTTTGCTCCAATTCCGGCCCAACCTCGCCACCCCTTTCCTCCCTAAGCACACGACCGTGACCCCCACTCCCAGGCGCTTCTTCCTGAGCCATCCGTTCAACCGCGGGCGCCCCAGAGAGTCAACTCCGACAACCTCTGACCGTGCCGCCGCGTCTGCCTCTCTCCGGCGAAGTCCCCTGGTAAGCACAGACCACCCCGATCCTTCTCGATCACGCACGCGTCATCGCCTCGACCATGCGCATCTAACCATGCTCTCTGTTTGCCCCCTTGTGATCTGTAGCGTCGACCCCGACCACGAACAGAACCATCTGACGCCGACGAAGACTCCGGCGAGCAATCCTGCTAGAACCAGAGCGCCCCTCGCCAGACCAACACCGCCTCGAGCTTCACCGTGACTTCCTGAACCCGGTGAGCACCTCCACTTCGTTCTTTGCTTCCTAGAACCGCCGCTAGCCCATCGTCCGACTGTCGCCGCCGTCAGCCACCGTTGAGCGCCGCCAGGTTTTGGCTAGTGTGTCAGGAGCCGTAGGATGCGAAACATCTGGCTAGGATTAGATCCAATCGAAAAGGTACGCGTCCATCTGTGCTGCACGTTTTCAGTTAGATCCAACGCACCCCATAGCCGATCCGAGTGAAACGGTATAGACGAATCAGAAACAGCCACGTGGCCAGTCTTTGATTTAAAAACAGATTTGAAATCAGATTTGTTTGCAGTTTTGAAACCCTTGTAACTTTTGATCCACACGTCCAAAAATTACAAACTTTATATCAATGGAATCAGTGGAACAAGCCCTAGCCAACCATGCAATTTGTTTAGTAAAAAGCCTCTGGTAAAATGTTTGTTTTTGTAGAAACATTTGTATGCTTGTTTAGGTTATAAAAATTATTCAAAATTGTTTTTGAGGTTGAAATCTTTGCAAAATGTATTTTGGTGAACCTACTGACCTTAGGAACCAACCCATGGTTTTAAAAATGGATTTGGGGAAGAATAGGATGGATTAGTTGAATTAGCCCATTTCTAGTCAAATAAAAATATTGCTTTTGTTATGAAAATGATTTTGGAATGAAAACTTTGGGAAAATGATTTGAATCAAACCTACTGACCCTAAACACCAAGTTTTGAGAATTAACAACTTATTTGGTGAACAACATAAAGTTTTTGATTTGATAAAAACATTTTCCACCACATGAAATATTGAATGGTTATAAAAATGGTTTGTACATAAAACCCTTTTGCAAATGACTTTGCCACTTTGGAAAATGACCACTTTGAACCTTACAAAGTTAGAGCCTAGTAGAAAATACCTTTGCAAATAAAACTATCTTTTGCATGCTTGCATGCAAGACTTAATTTCTATTATTTTATGTGTGTTTGACTGTTTGAATATTGGTTGGAATGCTAGTTGATTTTGTGTTTCCTTGATTGATTTGTAGTGAAGTTAGAAAAGTGTGAAACTAGCAAGATCAATAAGTGAACCACCATTCCCTACCAAAAAGGCAAGTGACACTATCATCTAAAGTCCTACTATTTTCATTATACATAGTGGATTTTGAAACATGCATGAAAGGAATTTCTATACATATGCTATGATAAATCCTAATAGGATACCCCTATATATTCCTTAGTGAAAACAATGTAGTTGTAGTATGCTTAGCCCAGCTATATATTGGGATGGGATACATGTTATGATTATATGAAGTATTGAAAAGACTTATGTTTTATATAATAAAACAAGTACTCAATGAACCACCTGGGTGGACAAGGATACTCAAGCTTTTGGACAAGGTGGCAACAAAAGGAACCATGTTTATATGGAATTCTCCTTTTGTTGTGCACTAAAAGAAAACCACCCGGGGACTTAGAGATTGAACATGTTTTTCGTAAAGTGGCTTCCGTGTACAGCCACATGCTAAATGGGCTCTGGCTTTGTCAACTACATAGTGGAAGTCCCATGCATTGGCATCTTCAGGTTAACTTGATTTGTGTAAGGGAACTAGAACCCTACATTGGTGCCTGGTAGACAAGCTAGCATTTTGTATTGGGAGGACTCCTATGGAAAGACTTTGTCACATTCTCAATCTGCCAGTACTCCATCTTGGTGATTACTTGTCCAGTGGTCACTGGTGGCATCAAGATGAGATTGTGTCATGTGGGTAAAGTGTACAACTTCTGCAGAAGATCAAATTCTAAGTACTTAGCCGTGTCCCCGGTTATGGACAATACTGAACAACTAAGGCCTGAAGCTATGGAAGATCTCGACATTCCAATTTCTCAAAGTTAAAACTTGAGGATGACAACAAGGGATTTTGAAACACTTGGTGGATTCCAAGGAGTTCAGAAAGATTTGACAAAAGATCAAAACTATTTTGAAAAGATAGGATAAAACTATATTGCTTTCTGCAAATGAGCCTAAACCCCACTTAGCCAAATATGCATGTATTGATAGGATCCACTCATATTATACTTAGTAGTGAAACTTGCCAATACAATTCAAATGTATTGACCCTTGTGGCTGTAACTTGTTATGTTGCAGGTTTGATTGATATTAGTGAAGTTGATTGATTAGGATTACAAGTCTACAACCAACATGTTTGCCTGTGGCACTTTGAAGATGAAGGACCCCATGCTTATAGATATTCTGCTGCAATGTAATGTAATGTAATAGCCAAATGAGCTATGTAAGATGTAATAAAACTATGTTATTCCTGGTTATAAAGTTGTATTATGACCTTTGTTTCTTGATATTACATCTTGACTGTGGATGCTAGCTATTGATCCAGGGACTAGCATTGTAAACACAAGGGACTCTACCTTATCAAAGGTTGGGACCCTTACAATTACAGAGTTCTTTGGGAGTACTTCGAAATGTTGCTTGACGAATTGCTGACATCCTCTATACGGAGCATTCAAGACTAAAGGGCAAGACGGCGCAAGATCTTAAAGTTCTCCGGGGGCTACTATTGTGGATATGCGCAATGGGTATCACCATAGCACGTCTCTAATACGGCTTACCTAGGTGGCCCACAGTTGGTAGCAACGACTAT
The DNA here is from genome assembly GCA_910589765.1 of Avena atlantica. Taxonomy (NCBI): domain Eukaryota; kingdom Viridiplantae; phylum Streptophyta; class Magnoliopsida; order Poales; family Poaceae; genus Avena; species Avena atlantica. The sequence goes on along the minus strand of CAJUWN010001338.1, from coordinate 35,862 downwards.
GGCCAGCTAGGATGCACAGTTAGACGAATCTAGAAGGGAGGCCTATCAGAGAATGTGCCCCATGAAGGAACAAGGTTCCAACGAGCTCCGAGTTCATTAGGGGGCATGAGCATGAGTTATGAGCTTCTCTACAATAGCAGCGACGGCGGTATAGCGGAACGACAGAGAGTGGACACGAGAGGTTTTTTTACCCAGGTTCGGGACCCTCATGAGGAGTTAAATCCCCTACTCCTGCTTTGTTGTATGGATTTTGTGCTTCGTGAGGGTACAATGGTGGATGAATCTCTAGGGTTTGAGATCTCTGGGATCGGCCTTTTCTAAGGTAGAGGCGCCTCCATTTTTATAGTGGTGTTGGGCCTCTTCCCTCCAAATATCGGGTGGGAAGTGTCACCACATTCCCGCATAAGGAGCTCCGGACTCCAGCTGGCTTCACGAGGGTTCTGGTCCACTGCTGATGTCATTGATGACGTCCTTCCTATGTTGGTACGTCACCTCGAGTCTTCTTTCACCAAGTGTCAAGGTCGGGCTATGTGGCACCCTGGCGCCACCATCCTTCCTTTAGTACCGTAGGGGGCACACAATATCTTGCTTTCCCAAGGAAGACCGATTGTTGCTTGGGCCATCTGTTAGCTCATCGTCTTGCTAGGGAAACAACGGAGTTACTGCTATGTCCTTGGGTAGGGCCTCGCCAAGGATTCCTCGGCCCTTAGCGGGGTTGGTATCGTCATCCACCCGCCTCCGCTGTCCTTTATTTCCTCTAGAGGGTCAGGCTCCTCGCGAGCCTCAACGAGTGTAGCGTGTTGGGTGGCAACTTTATGGTAAGTGCTAAACCTTGTGCCAATAGTCCAACAGTAGCCCCCGGTCTCTTGAGTTGCACACATTTGACAAAGGGGCGATGATATGGGATCCCTTGATTAATCGAACCTAGGGTGGCCCGATCTTCATGAATTTGAGGCGGGGCCCGATCTTCATGGATCTTCATGGATTAATCGAACCTAGGGTGGCCCGATCTTCACGATGAACACAACACAAATACAAGGTAAAGATACAAACACATGCAAACACACCCGATTCAAGTTGCGCCCATTTGTTCGAACAACCAATCCAATAGAATCCTCGAAAAGAGACCATGAGGTAGAATCACCATAGCAGGGATCGGCAAGCGGATGATAGCATCCCAATCAAAATGAGAGAGAATAAACCAAGTATAATCCCAAAGGGAGAGACCTAGCACTACTAGAATCCTTGATAGGGAGAGACCAAACACTTGAGTAGGGTCTTGACGACTTGGAGATGAACACCAAACTCCAAGGCCTTTTATAACTCATAGATTAACTATAGAGAGGGGTTCCCATCTAGGGTTAGGCACAAGCCTTCATTAATCTTCAACTCTAATCAGAACTGAGCCACGAGGGGGATATTTATAGTGCTAGGGTCAAAGGGGTAGATATGAGGAATATTCCTGGGCATCAAACCCGAAACAATGCGTTGTCCGGTGGCGCCGGCCTATGCGCCTGCTCGTCTGGTGTCTAAGTTGGCGAACCGGATCTAGAGCCAGTTGCTTTGGCGCAGGGACGGTTCGTCCGTGGGATGACGGAGGAGTGTACCAAGGAGTCTTTCGACAGGGCGCTAGTTTGGTTCGGCAATGGGGCCGTCGGCGACGGACTACTTCTTCCTTGCCCTTTTCCATGCTTCATGCTTCAGCACCTCATCTTCAGGGGCATCCTTGTCTTCTCCTCTTGGTGTCATGGTCATGGGCCTGGTCATAGCATTGGCACTTGTCTCAAGTATGATCCCATTCTCAAGATAACCAAAGGAGGGTGAGATATGGAACAAATTCACCTTTGTGGGACTGGTTGGCGTAGCATGATGTGGACCAATCGTGAATGCCAATGAGTTGGGATGCATGAGGCCAGGAAGCCAAGGGACCAACTGGTGTCGGTCCCACGTCTATTCGTGTTAGTGCATGATCACCAGAGGGTCTCGCCCGCGTCTTCCACGTGTTACCTAAACATGGTGGTGTCCGTCGGATGTGGTAACCGCTGCCACCCTTCGAACTCGGGGGCTCTCCTTCCATAAAAACCCGTGCCTAGGGCCGCCCTATTCACTTTTCCTTCTTTCAACGTCGGCCTCCTTGCATACTCCGCTCCGCCGCCGCTTCATCTTCTGAAGTTCTTAATATGGCGCCCAAGAGAGCACGTGACGCCCCGGCCGTGGTGAGCTTCTCTCCGTCGAGCATCGTTGCCTTGCCAGCATCGATGATCATCAACGAGGAGGGCCTGGATAAGGTTTAGAAGTTGATGGCCTCTGCCACGAACAAGTTGGGTGCCTCTCGGGTATGGTGCGCCCGGGTTGGTGGGAGCGAACGGCATGCCACCGCATTCCCGATCTTCACGTACTCCATCGATGTTGGCCTCGTTCCTCCATTTTACCCTTTCTCGTCGCCATGCTAGAGCACTACTGCATCTAGCTGCTCCACCTTCACTCATAGAGGGTGACCATCCTGGCCACCATCGTGTACTGGTGCAAGGCCTTCGTCGGGGTGATGCCCTCTCTCGCGTTGTTTCGACATTTCTTCTGTCTCTGCATACTCTCGGCAAAGGACCGCTTTGGCGGCGTCGGGTTCTTCCTTGAAGGCAACAAAGACTTTATCTCCATCATGGGGGTGGCGCCCGAGTTCCTCCGAGCCTGGTTTTCATGGATGCCTTCAAGATGCTCATGTAGTTCCGTGTTACCGCAGGCACGACAGTGGAGAACCTAGGATGGGCTCGAGAGGTCGCCGCCTGCGTGAACTCTGGTCCCCTTGTGAGGCGAGTGGCGGACTTGAAGGGCCACAACTTAACTGGTTAGATAGTGGTCCAGGAGTACCTTGATCGGCAGATTGCTCCCCTTCAAGAGCATCGAGAGGGTATATGGTCCATGACCTCCGGCCACGATGAGGTCAAGCTCTCTGAGGGGCTTCGCACCGACAACACGGTGGACGTTCTCATGCGGCCACTTCTTGGCGGGGGGGCATGCCGGAGATCCCCCGAGGGCTCATCCCCTATACATGATGTGTGAAGAGGATTTTATGCACTTGACGCTTCCCTTCTTCGACAAATAGGGTGTGAGATCCTCTATTCAGGGTGATCAAGAGGGAGCTTGCGCTCCAGACCCGATGCAGAGCTGCACAAGCGAGATGTATGATGAGGATGTCCCACAGTGCGGAGGCGCCGAGGCCTTGTGGCTTGTTTGACGAGGGATGATAATTAACTCAATATATTCCTCGAAGGACGACACGGAGGACACCTCTGGTGATATCACTTGCGACATCTGCGTTGGTGATCGGCGCATGGTACACGACGTGTCCACAACTGCGAGTGATACCACCATGGGTGCTTCGCCAGGAAGCATACTGTGCCGAGGGAGCACTTTCCTCCCGCATGGCTTTAAGAGGGGGAACTGGTCCCTTGTCGGTCGCATGAGAGAGAGGTGAGCTGCTTCCTTCACAGTCTTCTTCCCTTCTGCTCTGCTCCCCTTCACGTCTTTTCACCTGGCTTGTCTTGTACGCAAGTATGAGAGGAAGAGTAAGAAGGCCTGGGGGTCGAAGTTCGGAGAGGCCAGGAAACGCGCGGGAGGCGTCCCTGCACCCCTCTCTTCCATGGGTCATCTCTTGCCGGGAGTCGACAAGGGGGCTCCCTCCAGCCCCTATCATGGTGGGGGCCTCGCCAGCACACGCAACACCCGGTCCCGAGGCTGGGGCCATGCTCTCGTCCGTCGCAAGGGCCCAAACATGCATCGAGAGCACATAACCACCCATGTTTCTGTCCCTCTCGGTGGAACAGGAGGTGGGTGACGAGTCCTCGCCTGAGATCTCGTTTGTCTCTGCTACGACCGATGACAGCACGGCTACGTCCCTATCAGAGGACTAAGGGGTGCCCAGGGGGCAACTCCGTCTCTAGATCGTGGCGTTGGGGAAGATCCTCCTGGGGGGGCCCCCAGGCCCCTGGTACTATAGGCCTGATTACACTCACCTTTTCTCCACCTGATTACGCCTCTCTCGGCAGATATGGGTGTCCCCACATAGTCGTTGGGCCACGCATGTTGGGCTCGACCTATTCCTCGAAGATATCACTGCTAAAGAACATCGACTAGTGGAGGCTAGGCGTCTCCTCCACCTAGAGCGTGCTATTCTTGATGCAACACTGAAGATGAGGGAGAAGCGTAGGGGAGCGGGGGCTCCCTAGGCCGCAGGGGTCCCTGAAGAGGAGTGTAGTGAAGCTTCAAGGATTCCAGTCCCTGACTCGGGCTCGATTCGGCCCTTCGTGGGGGACCTCGATCGCCTGGCCCAAGATCTCTCAGTGTGTGGCCACGCGATCGCCTTTTCCAAGCATGAAATCGTGGAGGATCGTCATATGGTCACGCAGAGGGAGCTGGATGTAGCGCGCCATGAAGCGGCAGTCCTGCTCCGAGAGTATGAAGTTCTTCTGGAGAGGATTTTCATGGAGGCACAGCTGGATACCACTTGCGAGAAGCTCAAGGAGCACAAGCTTGATGTCAAGAGCCGAAGTGCCAAGATCAATGACCACATCAGCCACTATAATGGCAATCTCGTCGAGGAGTGGAAGAAAATGTAGGTGTCGAACTCCGAAGATCTAGCGGCGCACCGCAAGGCCCTTTGAGAGGATTACCTGGCTAAGGCCAACATCTAGGAGCAGCGCTTCCAAGAGAAGAAGGCTGACATGGAGGCCTCCGAACGCAAGATGGAGGAGAACTTAGTCAAAGCTTACATTGACATGGATGCCCTCGGGAGTAGCAGGTGTCCCACCAAGATCTTCAGTAACGTCGGGCTCAGCGCAATTAGGAGGAGCTGCATTGCCGCATGCTCGATAAGGAGCGGTGCAAGATGTACCAGGCGCTTGCCATGCGCGCGGACAATACCCTTTGTAATTTTGGGGTGACCGACTTCCACATTAGGACTCTCGTGGATGTTGACGAGGAGGGCGCCTTTCTGGCGCTCTTCACCCGAATCACCACGACGCTGGAGGGGAGAGCAGCGCTCTACCAGGAGTAGCACTTGGATGAGGTCAAGAGGATGTTGTGGGTCACCGCAACGAAGGTGTTCTCTAAACTTTACCAAGATGATGCATGATACCTTCGATCCAGATTACAGATGTAGTATAGCTCTTTTTCCTAGTATACCTAGGTTTATGGAATCCTCGGAAAGCAGGAAGCAAAGTAAGATTACTTAAAAGGACCTTCGAGAGTTTTAGAATTCCTATTGCATTTTCACCGGACCAAGAGTTTGTGATCTTTTTGTTGTTGATTTTGTTGTTGACGATGGAGAGAGAGAGGGCCTAGGGTCTTCGGTTTTCACCAGTAGCTATGCAAAACATCTGATGGGAATAACAGATAATAATAAAGTACTCATGTAATTGTTAGAGCAAGATAATTATATGTGGGAAGTGCATCCATAAATGTTATCACCTCTGAAACCTCTTATGGCAATAACCTACTAGTCTCATCCATAGAAGAAAGAGAACTAATGATATGCATAGTGATGTCACTGTTAATCCCAAGTAAGTTCCTCACATACAGCTGTACTACCCTTTCTGTCACTGGGGTTCCTATCCTGCAGATCAGTCATTACTCACACTCCATTTACCTGGATCAATCCTCGGAGTCTTGGGTACCTAACAAGTCCTTATATTGAGGCAAGAGAGGGTACTACAATCATCATGTCATACAAACTAATACATGATCCCATATATGATAAATAACATGCACAAAACCTAAATGGCTAGGCCAAAGCCCTTATCCCAAGGATAATTACTCACACATAGAGATGAAATTGACAATCATAAACATTATAAAAGAAACCATAAGATTGATAGCAAATAGTCTTACAATGTCTCCAATTGGAGATGAGATCTACTATTACAAGTGGTGGAGGATGACTATGGTGGTGGAGAAGGGTTTAGAGGTTTAGATCTAGATCTATTTCTCCGTCGTGGCGGCAAGGAGATTTGAGGTAAAAAAGAAGCGAGATTGTGGAGTCGGGGGCTTGTTTATTGCCGCCTGAATCCTCTTTATATAGGGGTCCCTTCACGAATGTTGTTCTGTTTGACCTAATGAAGTCGGTGCAAACTATGCGGCGGCAGCCTGTATAGTTGGTCATTAAGCTTCCAGTAATATCTTCACAGCTCGTGGTTTCTTTGACATATTGGAAATCTCGTACCTTTGGCATTTATGTAGTGATTTCCATCATAATACATCATTATCTGTGCAGGCAAAAATAGCAAGAAAGGATTGCATACCCCTTTGATCATTAGGCATTAGTGGAAGGTTTTAGAGAGATATTTCATCAAATATATGAATAATATCTAGTTTAAATGCAGACGTGGATGGATATATTTCACAGCCATCAACGCCAACTTTCTTTGGAGAGAGCTCCTAAGACGGCTGAGTCATTCCCAGGGGACTCCGGCAAGAGAGATCGTCCGCTTTCGGCAGCTTGTAGAGGAGCATTGGATGTCTTTGTTGCACTATTTGTTTGGACTGAAGAGGATGAGGCCTCTGGTGTTGCTGGCGACCAAGGAAATGGCAGTGAAGACAATAACCTCGGGAGCAACACACCCAGCGCTAAGGCGGACGATGAAGAGCCCGCTGAAGGTAGTGCTTCACAGCCTCTTTCCTGAGGAAGCCTCTGTCATCTCGGGCGTCTTCCTTCGCATGACAATCGTGTCACTTAGCAATGAGACCGCCCTTTTGGACTAGCCAGGGGCCATGTGTCCCTCTTGGATCCGTCAAAGGGAGCCTCTCGACAAATTATCCGTTTGTCAGATTTTGATAGAATAGTTGGTGATGAGACTTGCGAGGCGCTGTGTAACTCCTTCGTATGCATTTGTTCGGAGCCTTCGCGCTCCCTTAGTGGCCTTTTGGAGAGGGCTATAGACATAGCATTTTTTGGGGTCCACTTGAGAGAGTGATCTCTTCTCATGGGTCATCATGTACCCTCCTTGCAGAGGAGAAGTAGGGGACATGTGCTTCCTGACATGCCACTCGAGGAGATGACCGCCGGCCTTGCACGTTCCACCCCGTAGATCCCTCGTTCGAGGGACCGTAGGGCCTGTACCTGTGACTTCTTGGGGAGATAGATGTAGGCGTGTACGTGTAAGAGTTACCTCGTAGGTCCCTTGTAAAGGAGGCCATAAGGTTGATGCTTAACCTATTGGCTCCTTAGAGAGGGGCTATAGGTCTAGCATTGATTGGGCCGCTGGAGGGGAATACCCTCACGAGCCACCCTGTAAGTCCTGCAAGGAGATCGTAGGGCTAATGTATCCCCTTTTGGCCCCTCGTGGAGAGAGGCGTAGGCATTAGATGAGTTGGGCCGCTGGATACCTTCACAAGCCTCCCAATGACTCCCTCAATGAGGAGACCCGTAAGGCCCGTGCTTATCCTGCAGGCCTCTTAGAGAGGCAACTATGGGGATGACATGTTCTAGTGATATGTCATAAACGTATCTATAATTTTTTATGTTCCATGCTTGTTTAGTATATACTTTGCTTTGCTTTGTCTACACTTTCAGGTGGTTTTATATGTTTTCTGGGACTAACCTATTAACAAGATGCCATAGTGCCAGTTGCCTGTTTTATTTTGTTTTTGGTTCTAGAAAAGGCAGAAAATCAATATTCTAGGAATTGGACGGGACAAAAGCCAAAGTCAATATCTTACCGTGGGGAACACGGAGCCAGAATACGAGACGGAGGGGAGCCACCAGGGGGCCACACCCCCTGGACACGCGGCATGGCTGGGCCCGCGCCTGGGGGGTGCATCCACCCTAGGTGTCCCCTGCCTCGCCTCTTCGCCTATAAGAAGCCCCCGATACCAAAACCCTAAGGCCCGATCAATCTTCCATGAAATAGACTGTAGCCACCGCCACCATCGTCCCTAGATCAGGGGGATCTGAAGTTCTTCCTGGCACCCTACCGGAGGGGATATCATCCCGGAGGCCTTCTTCATCATGACAACCTCTGGTATGAAGTGTGAGTAGTTACACCTTGGACTACATGTCCATGTAGTAGCTAGATGGTTGTTTCTCCTCCCTTGTGCTACCATGTTTAGATCTTGTGAGCTCCGTTCATGATCAAGATCATTTATTTTTAATCATGCATATTGTGTTTGCGGGGATTCGATGGACATTGAGATTACTATGTTAGATTGATTAATGGTTCTATCTTATTGATTCTATCATGTCTGTGTTGTTTGTGATCTTGCATGCTCTCCATTTCTAGTAGCTATCTTGGCCAAGTAGATGCTAGTGACTCCAAGAGGGAGTATTTATGCTCGATAGTGGGTTCATGCCTCTATTGTTGTAGATGTGATGTTGCTACTAGGGAGAAAACAACGGTCCCTTGTTCATGGAACACGTGGATTGTTTACCTTACACTCTTTTCTTAAAGAAGTAATCTATTGCTTGCAACTTAATACTAGAGGGGGTTCGGATGATAACCTGAAGGTGGATTAGTAGTCATAGATGCAGTCGGATGGCGGTCTACTGCGGTGACCCAGCATACCACTGCATGATGTAGTACACTACAGTCGTTGACATAACACCAATGATACACCGTTCACTAGTATTACATCCCTCAGAGTAGTACAACAAAAACACAGCAGGTCCAAGACATGACTATAGGTTACAACTCAACTCTTTACAGAAGATCCAGAGAACACTCTAGGTTAAAGAGAGAGAAAGAAACTTCTTACAAACAAGAATCAGGAATAAACAACTCAAAAATTATCATACTAATAAGACTAGTATCTAAACTATTAGTTTGGCATTGCTGCTATTGCAATACACTACAGAAGTAGTTTCTATGGCCAGAGATTATATTCTTATCTAATTCACAACTTCGTCTTCACTTGAGTTGATGTAAATGTTGACTTCCTTGACTTCATTGAAGAGCTTTAGCTTTTACTGATGATTCTTGGAGCATAACTTGATGTAGATGTCGTATGTACTGGCTCTAGAACCTAGCAAGGGTTAAGAAGATACTTTGAGTACGAGCGTACTCAGTAAGTTCACTAGAAAAGGAGTGTTTGATGCACTATATCCTCAGCCACAGACCATAGGTCGTAGGCAATGCAAGTTTTCGTAAATATTTCATCAAAGGTTGCTTTTATTCTGAAAAACTATGTCCGTTAGCCTTCATGGGTTTACCAGTACTTTCATGGAGTTCCTTTCCCGCAGCGTTTGCAGCTCCTTCCCGGAACAGGGAGTAACAAGTTACAGTTCTTACATTCTGCAGAGGTGCGTTACTTTACCCATGAGAGATCTTAGCTTTGTTGCACATCCGAACTGAAGGTTCGTTAACACTTCCTTGGTGTGAGGCCCAGACTAAGATCCAAGACAATCACTGCCCTCTCTGCGACCTCAAATGTCTGCACGATCCTTCGGGGTCGGCTCACCTCCGTTAGTCCCCTTTTGGGAAGGCTATAACCATGATGAGTTCCTGAAGACTCTATGACCTGGTGCTGCCCTCGCAAGTTCCATATTAAATGGTCCATCAACTAAGGACCATCCATATGTTGGCTCCGCACAAGGAATCACAACGTCACGTTAAGGTCGTCTTGCCTCCATACGAGAGGAAAAGGATACATCTGACTTCTCCCTCCCATTCCAAATCTCATGGTTAACGCGTAATATACGGCGCAAGAATCACTGGTGTCATTGGTTGTTAAGTTCTAGATAATATGTTCCTTTACCACCAGAACTTTCATAGTAGATTATTACCTCATGGTAAATAACCTATAATCATATTATTATGAAAATAGTGTTTTCTGACCTTTTTCAAATGCAGGTGATGACAACACTTGATTTGCAAAATACTTTACAGAAAATAATCAAAGGACATGATCAAGTGTGAACTTGCCTTTTGTGATTGCAAGATTATGCACTCACGGTCTTCAAGACAATGTAAGATCCAATATCTGAAATTAGCATCATTGGTCCGGTAAGGACTAATGTTTAAACAAGCAAGATGCTTTTATGCATAAGTAATGTAATGCAAGTTGATAAACGTGACTCCCGAGGATAACGTTGATCTAGGGTTTGGAAACTGGAAATGGTTCCTCTAGAATGTGTTTCCCTTTTAGATTCAGTTTCATACTTGTGCTTCTTATTAAGGCTTGTGAGTATATGTGAAACAATATATACACATAATGGCATACAACAATAAGATATACTAATGAGATGTGCTACTCAAGGACTGCTTATATGAGAATTATCTTATCTTCAAGTTTTACTTTGCAAGTAATGGCATTTATAAGGAACTTAAGTGTTAACAATTCTATGTATATATTAAATCTTAATGTAATGTGATTATTATTTATTGTCACTTGATGTTTGAAGTGGCAAAAAGAAAAACATTTGAAGAAAAGATTTCTTTTCTAAGGTCTAATCAATTTTTGTGGTTAATCAAATGTGGTTGATGTCGTTTGTTCTTGCTTGAATAGTTTGGACTTGAGATGCTTTATGGCTTAATTATAACAGACCAGAGTTAACTATAAAACACATAACAAAGTCTTTTAGAATATTTAAAGTATTATAGACTAAAGTTAACTTTAAAGTCATAGATGGGCTTATGGTGTATTACTTATGATACTTGTATCTTTTTCACTTTATATGGTTTCCTTAGAGTTACTTAAGAATGGCATTACTTCTATTTGAGTAGTGGTTTCCTAACATTATAATGGAATAGAATCATTTTCCTTTTTATAGATGAATGGTTATAATTGCTAATCAAGGAAATGACAATACTTAACTACTTATGGTTCACTATAGTGTTTTGATTTGTTTATAAACTTGTGGTGGAGGTAAGTAAAAAGGTTTTACTTAATTCCAAATTATTCTTCAAGATTTTATACTTGATGCAGATCTTTTTAGAAAATAAACTACACATATGGTTGAATGATAATTCAATAAAATTGTATTTAAAATGTGTTGAACCATTTTGACTTTATATTATAAATATTTAAGACTAGTATTACTTATTAGATTTAAATTGGCAATTTTAGGACTATTAACAAATTTTATTTACCTTTATATAAATTATCTATTAAGGAAATAAGTTTATATTTAAGTTATTAAAGTGTTTAACCTTTTATTTAACTCAAAAGTGGAATATAATATTTTTAACATGTAGGTATTATTTTTGTGATCATTTTGGTATATTACATTTATTTTTGTGATTTATAAATAATAGGATATGATTTTTATAAGGTTTATTACTTTATAAATACTTAATAAATAATAATTATTTAATTAAGTGAAATAATAATACATGATTATATTTTTAAATTATAGTTCTTATTTTTTAAGATTTTTTGTATTTTCTTTATATTTTTATCAATTACCACTATAAAATTATGGATTATCAAAGTTTTATTGCTTATAAAACCTTTATTAAATAATATTTATTTAAATAATTGTCATAATAATATTTGGTAATGTTTTTAAGTTGTAGATTTTGTTTTTCTAAAAAATTTCATATATTACACATAATTTTCTGAATTATAAAACAAAAGATATTAAAGTTACAAGAGTTAATTATTTATTACGTTTCTAGAATATTGATATTTGAATTTATATTGTTTTTACCAATTTACTAAACAGAGAATACATTTTCATACCAATACTGAATCTACCCTAGACACTAAACCGTGGGCCATTAGCCACGTCATCTGCCACGCTAGCAAAGGACTTGGACAAATTGGCTGACTAGGCAGGGGATGATGTCACCGTGACGTCACAGGAGGTTGATCCTCTCAGATCGGAGCTCGATCGAGCGATTGGGTGCATGCGCGCGGCCGAGGCTAGGCTTGCTAGAAAGAGGCGGCGACGACGAACCTAATAGTGGTGGCGCAACTAGTTTTTGGTCATCGGATTGCAGTGCACGTCGGCGCCTGGCGGCGGTGCACAATAACTCGTGGTGGTGGCTCAGTTTAGGAAGGAAACGAATCTTTTAAGCAAACGAGGAGATTCAGTGACTCACCCATAACACGGTGGTGCGGTTGATAGGGCCGGGCGAGGTCGAAATCGACGACGAACGTCAGTGACTGGCGGCGGCAGTGATGTGTCGATTGAGCCGATAGGGGAAGCTTCAGCCTCCATGGCTTGGCTTGGGAGAACGAGGACAATAGGGCGAGGCTAACGGTGCTCTCAGGAAGGACAGGGGAGCTTGGGAACGACGGCGATGTGCAGCTCTGGCGAGTTAAGTTTTTAGTCAGAGAGGAAACTGAGGAAGAAAAGGGGAATTGGGGTCTAGGGTTTTCTTGACAGCGGCACTGATGATTTTATAGGCATTGATCAGCGGCGGCGCGAATCTGGACGAAGGCGGATGATCGGGCGGTCGCCGGAGCTCCACCGAGCTGCTTCCCCGGCGATGCCTTCTGTCACGAGGAAAAAGAAAGCAAGAAAAGAACGAAGGGTTACTAGGCCGGAATGGGCTCCTGTTGGGCCGTGGCGAAGTGAGTGGAGGAGGAAAGGTGTTGGTGCTGTGCGGTGGATAGATAGAGAGGGAAATGGGCTGCGGCCTGGTTGTAGTTTTTTCTTTACTATTTCCTTTTCTCTTTTCTGTTTTATTTTCAGATTTGGGTATTACACATTTGTTTCAAATTTCTTTTAGAGAATTTATTTGTTAAATAGTTGCAGCAATGATGAATGACATTAAAGTCATTTTATGATCTTTTATTAATTAATGTTGTATTTCTTTATTAGATCATTCTAATATTTGGTAAGAGACTTTGTTATTAATTTTCTTTCCATAATAAGCTATGGATTTATTTTAGGATATTTTCTTATTTTTTTATAAAACTTAATTTTAGTTAGCTTGTAATTTGGATGGAAATTTTTATATAATGATCATATATTATTATTTGATGCATGATATCCTAAGGATTTAATATGGTTAATGTCATTCTCATAAATTTAGGAAATAGCAATGTATAAGTTTTATTATAGCTAACATAGAAGTTAGGGTTTAAATTACAATTGCTTACCCTAGGGTTTAGGGTTCTCAGTATACTTATATTCTCTTAGTGGTGTGAATAAAGATTAATGGCTGAACACATTGTCTTTATGATTGTGATTTTTAATAATATCATCAATTAAAGTAGGATAGTGGGATTGTTTTTCTAGGCTAACTTATGAGAAAGAATTGATAAAGATAGTTCTTAAGCACCTATGATAATGAGGGTTGAAAATGACAAAGATGTGCTTAAGTGAGTTGATATAGGAAAATATTCCTATTAACCATTGTGGACATAAGATGCTAAATCAATCATTTGCTATGGATATTAGGTTTGGTTATAGAATTAGGTTTTAGTGTTTACCAAGAATTTCTATATTCCATAATTCACAATCCTGGACTTCTAACTAAGGAATTCCTTTCCTATATATACTACTTCTTCCTATCCATCATCATGCGTAAACATGATGAGCTTTACCTCACAAGAATATTCTTATCCTCCTTTTTATTCTTCTAACTCCTCTTGTAATTCCAATGAGCTTGATTCTAAAGCATTTCCTAATCTTTTCACATCTATACTTGGGTATATCAACTATTCTACTGCTGATAACCTCCAATCCAACAAATGGTTATCTAACTACATTCATGCTCTTCCTTAATAATCCTTCACTAGTACTACTCCAGTAGATGTATATATCAAATTCTACTCTCTTCAAGTGTTTAGTATTTCCCGAGAGGAAAATACTACTTCTATAATCCAATGTTACTCTAGCATCATCTTAGTCATACTATCTTGTCTCTACTTAACTCCAATAACTAATACTCCAACCTCACATTATATTAATGTGACTTGTCATGGCTAACCTAGGATAACATATCTATACTAGGTTTTCAATCATGTTTTATCCACCAATGCCACTTATACATGATATAAGCATTCAATCTTGGTGAATAAGGCATGGTCATTATAATCCTTTGTGGTTTAGATTTTCAGTTGGCTAATCAAGGCTTCATCAATACAACATTACAGTTGTATAGAAATGATCTTCTTAGTATCTCTATTGGATTAAGGAATGCTATTCATGGACTATGCTTACTTAATCCAATAGGATTACTCCTTGGTATCTATCTTCAGGATTCATCCTTGTAATCTTATTTGTTACCATATTGATTTGATTTCCTTCAATCACTCCCATCCTATAGATGATATCTAATACTAGCATTACCATCTACCTCTTCTTACTTCATTCTCTAAGGACTTAGATTGATTGTTATAATAAAGGCAAGAGTTGCTCGGTCAAGAATTGAAATTTTTTAAAAATTTGTGAATCAATAGTTGATTACTCAACATTGATGAACAACAGATATTAAGAGAAGGTTCATTAGAGATGTTAAAGTTTGATATGGAAAGAAAGATATATGGTGAATGATCTTGACTTGGTTTCCTTCCTACTCAATCTCACTAAAGAGTTAAGGTTAGGTATTACCATGGTACTCATGGTATAAACAGATGAGATTAAGATATAGTTGTTACATTCTTATTATTTGTGTTACATCCTTAACTTGGTACTCATGATTGATTATAATGAATACTATGATATGATCACCTAAGGATCAAATATAATTCATTAAGTAATGTATTAGGGTTTAAACTTATTACATTTGATCTACCCTTAGATCAAATCATGTTTACCCAAAATAAGGTTTTAGCAAAGGTCATATTGAAACTTATCACAATCAACTTGATGATCTACTTCAATTCCATCAAGTTAAGAGAAGCTTCAATCCTTTTGACAAGTTTTTATTTAAAAGAGCGAAAATTATTTGGATTTTATATGCATGAATGCAATGCCCACATCTGGGTTTAGCTTATTTCTAAGCTCTAATGCTGGGATGTTACAGACTCTCCCCCTTAAAATAAACTTCGTCCTTGAAGTTCGTATACTCTCACATTTCGGAGTAAGTAATTGTCTTGCAAATATTACGATATGTCTCAACTCCATGATAACCTCAATGGGAATGATTGTAATATTCCATGTCCAAATCTTTTCCTTGAATCCTCATCATACTCAACAATCTTTAACTTGGTGTCTCCAATACTCTAAAGTTCTTTTACGTTACTCCCTTAGGAATATTTTTCCTTATTATGAACTCCTTAAATAGTGGTATTTTCTTTAGTCCATTTTTCTAATTAGGTATCCTAATCCAACTCCTTTTATTAAATCATCAAACTCTCTTACTTTGTAAGGTCTAGGAAGTCTCACTAAACAGAGTTTCCAATTTATATTAGACACTACTGATAGTCAAAAGACTAATCTTTGATTTATCATTGTATGAGTTATGCTGGTAGTCCTTCCGAAGATTGGATTTGAACACATTTAGTCCATACCCATTGGAATTTCTTGTTCCTCTACACATGTCCAATTGGATAGGTTTTATTCCCTTTTAAAGGGTCACTTAAGAGTTGTTTCTTATAGAATTAGTCTATTAGGACTATTCTATTTTATCTCCTTTAAGCTTTTGCCTTAGCAAGTTTTTTAGAAATTCTCTTGTTATTACCTTAAGTACTTATTTAACTTCCATCTATTCGTTATCTCAAGGTTTTGGTACTACTACCTTGAAATAAACTCCGATCTTTCATCCAGACATACTCCAGAGAGTACCTTTCTGATGATTATCTTTTAACCTTATGAAAATAAGGCTTGTTGTTGTTCTAGTTTAGTCCTTCTTCTCCAACCTTTATTTGGTAGATAACAATACTTCCACAAATGGTTTACTCCACTAGAGGAAAAAGGGCCATCCGTTCGCCACCCCTGGGAGCATTAGTCCCGGTTGCGCCACCAACCGGGACTAATGCTGGCACGCGTCCCGGTTGGAGCGGGCACGGGGCCAGGGGGCATGGGTCCCGGTTGGTAAGGGGGCATGCGTCCCGGTTGGAGCCACCAACCGGGACTAAAGGTTTGGCCACAGCCACGTGGCGTGGCACGCACCTTTAGTCCCGGTTGCTGGCTCCAACCGGGACTAAAGACCCCTGCCTTCTATAAATGCAACGCCCCAGCCCCCTCTGCCTCCACTCTGTTTTTTCGAATGGTGGAAGGTGTGAGGGGGTGTGCTAGTTTTTTCTCATGCATGCATTGAAGGTGTTTGTTGAAATGTTTGAGTGAATAATCCCGTTGAATTTCTCATAGAACAAAAATATAGAAGGTGTCCGAGACGCACTTGAGCTTTCTCCTCTTTATTTCCCTCGATCGAGGTTAGCAATCTTATCTTTTCTAGGTCATTGATACAATTCATGTGTCGGTGTGAATTGGTTATTTCACTATTTATGATGTCCTGTTTTTTGATAAACTTACTTATATGATGCAGATGAACGGTCGGGAATGGATGTACGGTGACCGGCGGGTAGCCGGGTATATCAAAGGCGTGGATAAATTTATCGATGTGGCTACGGCAAACAAAGAGAATGGATTTATACGTTGTCCATGTGTTCAATGTCGGAACAACAAGGAGTACTCTTCCTCGAAAATCATTCGCGGCCACCTGATTATGAAAGGTTTCATGCCCAACTATAATTGCTGGACCAAGCACGGGGAAAGAGGGGTTATGATGGAAGATGGTGAAGAAGAAGATGATGATAACAACTATCATCATATGTTTCCTGAATACGGTGATACTGCAATGGAAGACAATGGAGAGGAAAAAGGTGAAGAACGGGCATCAGATGAGCCGGCTGATGAACTTGGTAGGGTCATTTCTGATGCAAAGCGAGACTGTGAAACAGAAAATGAGAAGTTGAAGTTAGAGGGCATGTTAGAAGATCACAAGAAATTGTTGTACCCAAATTGTGAATATGGCAGCACAAAGCTCAGTACCACCCTGGAATTGTTGCGATGGAAGGCAGAGTGTGGTCTAACTGACTCCTCATTTGAAAAGATGCTGAAAATAATGAAGCCGAAGTTTCCAAAACATAACGAACTTCCCGAGAGTACCTACGAAGCAAAGAAGACTCTCTGTCCTCTGGGATTAGATGTGCAAAAGATACATGCATGCATTAATGACTGCATCCACTACCGCGGTAAGGAGTATGAGAATTTAGATAAATGCCCGGTATGCAACGTGTTGCGGTATAAGATCAGACGAGATGACCCTGGTGAGGTTGAGGGAGAGCCCCTCCGGAAGAGGGTTCCTGCTAAGGTTATGTGGTATGCTCCTATAATACCAAGGTTGAAACGCATGTTCAGAAACAAAGAGCATGCCAGGTTGTTGCGATGGCACAAAGAAGACCGTAAGAAAGACGGGGAGTTGAGACACCCTGCTGATGGGTCACAGTGGAGAAAAATCGAGAGAGACTTCCCAGACTTTGCAGGTGACGCAAGGAACTTATGGTTTGGTCTAAGTACGGATGGCATGAATCCTTTTGGGGAGCAGAGCTGCAGTCACAGCACCTGGCCCGTGACTCTATGTATCTACAACCTGCCTCCTTGGTTGTGCATGAAGCGTAAGTTCATTATGATGCCAGTGCTCATCCAAGGCCCGAAGCAACCGGGCAACGACATTGATGTGTACCTTAGGCCATTAGTTGAAGAACTCTTACAGTTGTGGGGCAAACCAGGTGTACGTGCGTGGGATGAGAACAAACAGGAGCCATTTAATCTACGAGGGTTGTTATTCGTAACCATCAATGATTGGCCTGCTCTTAGTAACCTTTCAGGACAGACAAACAAAGGATATAAGGCATGCACCCACTGTTTAGATAAGACCGAAGGTACATATTTGCATAAATGCAAGAAGGTTGTGTACCTAGCGAATCGACGATTTCTTCCGACCAATCATCCCGTAAGAAAGAAAGGCAAGCATTTTAAAGGTGAGGCAGATCACCGGAAGAAGCCTGAACTCCCTGCTGGTGATGATGTATTTGGTATGGTCAAGGACATAGAAGTAATCTTTGGAAAGGGTCCCGGCGGTCAATCAGTTCCGAACGACGTCGCTACAGGACACGCACCCATGTGGAAGAAGAAATCTATATTTTGGGAGCTGCCATATTGGAAAGTCCTGCGTTTCCGCTCTTCAATCGACGTGATGCACGTGACGAAGAATCTCTGCGTGAACCTGCTAGGATTCCTAGGCGTGTATGGTAAGACAAAAGATACACCTGAAGCACGGGAGGACCAACAAATTATGAAAGACCCAAAGAACATGCATACAGATAACAAGACGGATAAAGGGCGTCACTTAAGTCGTGCCAGCTATGCTCTTACCAAAGCAGAGAAGGAAATCTTTTTTGAAGTCCTTTACAGTATCAAGGTGCCGTCGGGCTTCTCATCTAATATAAAGGGGATAATAAATATGGCAGAGAAAAAGTTCCAAAACCTGAAGTCTCATGACTGTCACGTGATTATGACGCAGTTGCTTCCGATTGCATTGAGGGGGCTTCTACCGGAAAATGTTCGAGTACCCATTGTGAAGCTGTGTGCATTCCTCAATGCAATATCTCAGAAGGTAATCAATCCAGATATTCTGCCAAGGTTACAGAAGGATGTGGTACAATGTCTTGTTAGTTTTGAATTGGTGTTCCCACCATCCTTCTTCAATATTATGACGCATCTCCTGGTTCATCTAGTGGAAGAGATTGCCATTCTCGGTGGGTATTTCTGCACAATATGTTCCCCTTTGAGAGGTTCATGGGAGTCTTAAAGAAATATGTTCATAACCGTGCTAGACCAGAAGGAAGCATCTCCAAGGGATATGGAACAGAGGAGGTCATTGAGTTTTGTGTTGACTTTATTCCTGACCTTAAGCCGATTGGTGTTTCTGACTCGCGGCATGAGGGAAGACTAAGTGGAAAAGGCACGCTGGGAAAGAAAGCAATGATATGTAGGGACGGGGATTCTTTCACTAAAGCACACTACACAGTTCTACATAATTCCACCTTGGCAGCTCCGTATATCGAGGAACACAAGAATATTGTACGCTCCAAAAACCCGGGGAAGCCTGAATCATGGATTACAGATGAACACATGAAGTCTTTCGGTGGTTGGATGCGGACACATCTCTTGAATGACACCACTGTTGGAGATCAGCTATACTTGTTGGCTGCGTCACCATCTTCTACTGTATTGAATTTCCAAGGGTACGAAATAAATGGGAATACATTCTACACGATCGCCCAAGATAAAAAGAGCACCAACCAAAATAGTGGTGTCCGCTTTGATGCAATAGACGAGAATGGACAAAAGGACACATATTATGGTTACATAGAGGAGATATGGGAACTAGACTATGGAGTCTCTTTTAAGGTCCCTTTGTTTCGCTGCAAATGGGTCAACCTGAATGGGGAAGGGGTAAAGATAGACCAGTTGTACGGAATGACAACAGTGGATCTCAACAATCTTGGTTATAGAGATGAACCATTCGTCCTAGCCAATGATGTGTCTCAGGTTTTCTATGTGAAGGACATGTCCTCCAGACCGAAAAAAAGAAAAAATATGCAAACGAATACATCATATGATGAGCCAAAGAGTCACATAGTTCTTTCAGGGAAAAGAAACATCGTGGGAATCGAGGACAAGACAGACATGTCAGAAGATTATAATAAGTTTGATGAAATTCCGCCCTTCACAGTGAAAACTGACCCAAGCATTCTGTTAAGTAAAGAAGATGCTCCATGGTTACGTCTGAAGCGGTCATGAGGAATGACATATGCCAAGAAGTTCATGCTCATATTATGTAACTCTAGTTCATGTCTTTCGCGGTTTGTGGCTTGACCGAAGGATATCTTTCGCGGTTTGTGGCCTTTAGTCCCGGTTTTGTAGTCTCAGTTTTTAATATTAATAAATGTCTTGAGTGTTAGTCCCATTTTGTGGCTGGACCGGGAGTGCCTCTATGACCAGTTTCTTGGAGATACCGGAGGACTGGGCTCCGTCGGCATCTCCCTGAAACTGGTCGTAGTGGTGGCCCTGCTCTCGAAAACCATCTTGCAGCTTGTAACTTCACTAACTAGATCAATACGCCTCGGAGCTAACTAATTTCACATATTAGGGAGTGCCTCTATGACCAGTTTCTCGGAGATGCCGGAGGACTGGGCTCCGTCGGCATCTCCCTGAAACTGGTCGCAGTGGTGTCCCTGCTCTCAAAAACCATCTTGCAGCTTATAACTTCACTAACTAGATCAATACGCCTCGGAGCTAACTAATTTCACATATTAGGGAGTGCCTCTATGACCAGTTTCTCGGAGATGCCGGAGGACTGGGCTCCGTCGGCATCTCCCTGAAACTGGCCGCAGTGGTGTCCCTGCTCTCGAAAACCATCTTGCAGCTTGTAACTTCACTAACTAGATCAATACGCCTCGGAGCTAACTAATTTCACATATTAGGGAGTGCCTCTATGACCAGTTTCTCGGAGATGGCGGAGGACTGGGCTCCGTCGGCATCTCCCTGAAACTGGCCGTAGTGGTGTCCCTGCTCTCTAAAACCATCTTGGAGATGCCTCAAACTGGCTGGAGGACTGGACTCACAAGGATGCATATTTATAGTACAAGCAGCACGGCATAATGTCGACACTCACGACATAATGTCGACACTCACCCCTATTATTAGTGCTGACTCATCTTTAGTCCCGGTTGGTGTCTCCAACCGGGACTAAAGGTTCATCTTTAGTCCCGGTTGGTGACACCATCCGGGACAAGGTACAAGCCGCACGACATAATGTCGACACTCACCACTATTATTAGTGTTGTCTGGCCCACTCTGCCGCAATCCCTTTAGTCCCGGTTTGTGACTACATCCGGGACTAAATGTGTGCCGAACAATGATCATGTTTCGAAAAAACCTTCACAAAATGACCTATCATGTTCGAGGTTTCATGGCTTTCGGTCCAAATGACCGATGTTATGTGTTGAATCACGGCATAGTTTGTGATGTTGTGCCCATATTATGCATGTTTGTGGACATTGGTATGTAGAACAATGTTGCAGGAGGAAGTTTTCCTTTTTGTCGCACGGAAAATCCCTTTTCCATTTTCCGAGCGCAAAAAACGGGTCGTTTTGTGAAGTAACCACCAAAATGCCGTTTCAGAATGCTACCGTCCTATTTTCCTAAAATACTAGACCACCTTACATGGACTATATCCCAACCGGTACATCTCAAACCTTTTCGTCCATCCCGGGTAAAAAGGACAAATGTCTGCCGAATCGGCAGGAAGTGGGTCCGGTTTGTACTACAGGTACATGATCTATCGCCCGTGATTTTTTGAAAAAATCATTTTTAGACTCGCAATATGTGGTTTCTTCAGAGATCCAATGCAAGTTCTAACGATGCCCGTCCCCTATCTTCATGCACACCGGTTCGACCATAGTTAGAAATTCAGATAATTCAAAACGGGCATAATAAATTCAAAAAAATCCGAACAATGAAAATCCTTCGCGTGGTGTCATATTATGTTACATAGTTGAAAGGAAAAATACCAGACTTGGTATATTGATCATGTTTCGAAAAAACCTTCACAAAATGACCTATCATGTTCGAGGTTTCATGGCTTTCGGTCCAAATGACCGATGTTATGTGCTGAATCACGGCATAGTTTGTGATGTTGTGCCCATATTATGCATGTGTGTGGACATTGGTATGTAGAACAATGTTGCAGGAGGAAGTTTTCCTTTTTGTCGCACGGAAAATCCCTTTTCCATTTTCCGAGCGCAAAAAACGGGTCGTTTTGTGAAGTAACCACCCAAATGCCGTTTCAGAATGCTACCGTCCTATTTTCCTAAAATACTAGACCACCTTACATGGACTATATCCCAACCGGTACATCTCAAACCTTTTCGTCCATCCCGGGTAAAAAGGACAAATGTCTGCCGAATCGGCAGGAAGTGGGTCCGGTTTGTACTACAGGTACATGATCTATCGCCCGTGATTTTTTGAAAAAATCATTTTTAGACTCGCAATATGTGGTTTCTTCAGAGATCCAATGCAAGTTCTAACGATGCCCGTCCCCTATCTTCATGCACACCGGTTCGACCATAGTTAGAAATTCAGATAATTCAAAACGGGCATAACAAATTCAAAAAAAATCCGAATAATGAAAATCCTTCGCGTGGTGTCATATTATGTTACATAGTTGAAAGGAAAAATACCAGACTTGGTATATTGATCATGTTTCGAAAAAACCTTCACAAAATGACCTATCATGTTCGAGGTTTCATGGCTTTCGGTCCAAATGACCGATGTTATGTGCTGAATCACGGCATAGTTTGTGATGTTGTGCCCATATTATGCATGTTTGTGGACATTGGTATGTAGAACAATGTTGCAGGAGGAAGTTTTCCTTTTTGTCGCACGGAAAATCCCTTTTCCATTTTCCGAGCGCAAAAAACGGGTCGTTTTGTGAAGTAACCACCAAAATGCCGTTTCAGAATGCTACCGTCCTATTTTCCTAAAATACTAGACCACCTTACATGGACTATATCCCAACCGGTACATCTCAAACCTTTTCGTCCATCCCGGGTAAAAAGGACAAATGTCTGCCGAATCGGCAGGAAGTGGGTCCGGTTTGTACTACAGGTACATGATCTATCGTCCGTGATTTTTTGAAAAAATCATTTTTAGACTCGCAATATGTGGTTTCTTCAGAGATCCAATGCAAGTTCTAACGATGCCCGTCCCCTATCTTCATGCACACCGGTTCGACCATAGTTAGAAATTCAGATAATTCAAAACGGGCATAACAAATTCAAAAAAAAATCCGAACAATGAAAATCCTTCGCGTGGTGTCATATTATATTACATAGTTGAAAGGAAAAATACCAGACTTGGTATATTGATCATGTTTCGAAAAAACCTTCACAAAATGACCTATCATGTTCGAGGTTTCATGGCTTTCGGTCCAAATGACCGATGTTATGTGCTGAATCACGGCATAGTTTGTGATGTTGTGCCCATATTATGCATGTGTGTGGACATTGGTATGTAGAACAATGTTGCAGGAGGAAGTTTTCCTTTTTGTCGCACGGAAAATCCCTTTTCCATTTTCCGAGCGCAAAAAACGGGTCGTTTTGTGAAGTAACCACCAAAATGCCGTTTCAGAATGCTACCGTCCTATTTTCCTAAAATACTAGACCACCTTACATGGACTATATCCCAACCGGTACATCTCAAACCTTTTCGTCCATCCCGGGTAAAAAGGACAAATGTCTGCCGAATCGGTAGGAAGTGGGTCCGGTTTGTACTACAGGTACATGATCTATCGTCCGTGATTTTTTGAAAAAATCATTTTTAGACTCGCAATATGTGGTTTCTTCAGAGATCCAATGCAAGTTCTAACGATGCCCGTCCCCTATCTTCATGCACACCGGTTCGACCATAGTTAGAAATTCAGATAATTCAAAACGGGCATAACAAATTCAAAAAAAATCCGAACAATGAAAATCCTTCGCGTGGTGTCATATTATATTACATAGTTGAAAGGAAAAATACCAGACTTGGTATATTGATCATGTTTCGAAAAAACCTTCACAAAATGACCTATCATGTTCGAGGTTTCATGGCTTTCGGTCCAAATGACCGATGTTATGTGCTGAATCACGGCATAGTTTGTGATGTTGTGCCCATATTATGCATGTGTGTGGACATTGGTATGTAGAACAATGTTGCAGGAGGAAGTTTTCCTTTTTGTCGCACGGAAAATCCCTTTTCCATTTTCCGAGCGCAAAAAACGGGTCGTTTTGTGAAGTAACCACCAAAATGCCGTTTCAGAATGCTACCGTCCTATTTTCCTAAAATACTAGACCACCTTACATGGACTATATCCCAACCGGTACATCTCAACCTTTTCTTCCATCCCGGATAAAAAGGACAAATGTCTGCCGAATCGGCAGGAAGTGGGTCCGGTTTGTACTACACGTACATGATCTATCGCCCGTGATTTTTTGAAAAAATCATTTTTAGACTCGCAATATGTGGTTTCTTCAGAGATCCAATGCAAGTTCTAACGATGCCCATCCCCTATCTTCATGCACACCGGTTCGACCATAGTTAGAAATTCAGATAATTCAAAACGGGCATAACAAATTCAAAAAAAATCCGAACAATGAAAATCCTTCGCGTGGTGTCATATTATGTTACATAGTTGAAAGGAAAAATACCAGACTTGGTATATTGATCATGTTTCGAAAAAACCTTCACAAAATGACCTATCATGTTCGAGGTTTTCATGGCTTTCGGTCCAAATGACCGATGTTATGTGCTGAATCACGGCATAGTTTGTGATGTTGTGCCCATATTATGCATGTGTGTGGACATTGGTATGTAGAACAATGTTGTAGGAGGAAGTTTTCCTTTTTGTCGCACGGAAAATCCCTTTTCCATTTTCCGAGCGCAAAAAACGAGTCGTTTTGTGAAGTAACCACCAAAATGCCGTTTCAGAATGCTACCGTCCTATTTTCCTAAAATACTAGACCACCTTAAATGGACTATATCCCAACCGGTACATCTCAAACCTTTTCGTCCATCCCGGGTAAAAAGGACAAATGTCTGCCGAATCGGCAGGAAGTGGGTCCGGTTTGTACTACAGGTACATGATCTATCGCCCGTGATTTTTTGAAAAAATCATTTTTAGACTCGCAATATGTGGTTTCTTCAGAGATCCAATGCAAGTTCTAACGATGCCCATCCCCTATCTTCATGCACACCGGTTCGACCATAGTTAGAAATTCAGATAATTCAAAACGGGCATAACAAATTCAAAAAAAATCCGAACAATGAAAATCCTTCGCGTGGTGTCATATTTTGTTACATAGTTGAAAGGAAAAATACCAGACTTGGTATATTGATCATGTTTCGAAAAAACCTTCACAAAATGACCTATCATGTTCGAGGTTTCATGGCTTTCGGTCCAAATGACCGATGTTATGTGCTGAATCACGGCATAGTTTGTGATGTTGTGCCCATATTATGCATGTGTGTGGACATTGGTATGTAGAACAATGTTGCAGGAGGAAGTTTTCCTTTTTGTCGCACGGAAAATCCCTTTTCCATTTTCCGAGCGCAAAAAACGGGTCGTTTTGTGAAGTAACCACCAAAATGCCGTTTCAGAATGCTACCGTCCTATTTTCCTAAAATACTAGACCATCTTACATGGACTATATCCCAACCGGTACATCTCAAACCTTTTCGTCCATCCCGGTAAAAAGGACAAATGTCTGCCGAATCGGCAGGAAGTGGGTCCGGTTTGTACTACAGGTACATGATCTATCGCCCGTGATTTTTTGAAAAAATCATTTTTAGACTCGCAATATGTGGTTTCTTCAGAGATCCAATGCAAGTTCTAACGATGCCCGTCCCCTATCTTCATGCACACCGGTTCGACCATAGTTAGAAATTCAGATAATTCAAAACGGGCATAACAAATTCAAAAAAAATCCGAACAATGAAAATCCTTCGCGTGGTGTCATATTATGTTACATAGTTGAAAGGAAAAATACCAGACTTGGTATATTGATCATGTTTCGAAAAACCTTCACAAAATGACCTATCATGTTCGAGGTTTCATGGCTTTCGGTCCAAATGACCGATGTTATGTGCTGAATCACGGCATAGTTTGTGATGTTGTGCCCATATTATGCATGTGTGTGGACATTGGTATGTAGAACAATGTTGCAGGAGGAAGTTTTCCTTTTTGTCGCACGGAAAATCCCTTTTCCATTTTCCGAGCGCAAAAAACGGGTCGTTTTGTGAAGTAACCACCAAAATGCCGTTTCAGAATGCTACCGTCCTATTTTCCTAAAATACTAGACCACCTTACATGGACTATATCCCAACCGGTACATCTCAAACCTTTTCGTCCATCCCGGATAAAAAGGACAAATGTCTGCCGAATCGGCAGGAAGTGGGTCCGGTTTGTACTACACGTACATGATCTATCGCCCGTGATTTTTTGAAAAAATCATTTTTAGACTCGCAATATGTGGTTTCTTCAGAGATCCAATGCAAGTTCTAACGATGCCCATCCCCTATCTTCATGCACACCGGTTCGACCATAGTTAGAAATTCAGATAATTCAAAACGGGCATAACAAATTCAAAAAAAATCCGAACAATGAAAATCCTTCGCGTGGTGTCATATTATGTTACATAGTTGAAAGGAAAAATACCAGACTTGGTATATTGATCATGTTTCGAAAAAACCTTCACAAAATGACCTATCATGTTCGAGGTTTCATGGCTTTCGGTCCAAATGACCGATGTTATGTGCTGAATCACGGCATAGTTTGTGATGTTGTGCCCATATTATGCATGTGTGTGGACATTGGTATGTAGAACAATGTTGTAGGAGGAAGTTTTCCTTTTTGTCGCACGGAAAATCCCTTTTCCATTTTCCGAGCGCAAAAAAACGAGTCGTTTTGTGAAGTAACCACCAAAATGCCGTTTCAGAATGCTACCGTCCTATTTTCCTAAAATACTAGACCACCTTACATGGACTATATCCCAACCGGTACATCTCAAACCTTTTCGTCCATCCCGGGTAAAAAGGACAAATGTCTGCCGAATCGGCAGGAAGTGGGTCCGGTTTGTACTACAGGTACATGATCTATCGCCCGTGATTTTTTGAAAAAATCATTTTTAGACTCGCAATATGTGGTTTCTTCAGAGATCCAATGCAAGTTCTAACGATGCCCATCCCCTATCTTCATGCACACCGGTTCGACCATAGTTAGAAATTCAGATAATTCAAAACGGGCATAACAAATTCAAAAAAAATCCGAACAATGAAAATCCTTCGCGTGGTGTCATATTATGTTACATAGTTGAAAGGAAAAATACCAGACTTGGTATATTGATCATGTTTCGAAAAAACCTTCACAAAATGACCTATCATGTTCGAGGTTTCATGGCTTTCGGTCCAAATGACCGATGTTATGTGCTGAATCACGGCATAGTTTGTGATGTTGTGCCCATATTATGCATGTGTGTGGACATTGGTATGTAGAACAATGTTGCAGGAGGAAGTTTTCCTTTTTGTCGCACGGAAAATCCCTTTTCCATGTTCCGAGCGCAAAAAACGGGTCGTTTTGTGAAGTAACCACCAAAATGCCGTTTCAGAATGCTACCGTCCTATTTTCCTAAAATACTAGACCATCTTACATGGACTATATCCCAACCGGTACATCTCAAACCTTTTCGTCCATCCCGGGTAAAAAGGACAAATGTCTGCCGAATCGGCAGGAAGTGGGTCCGGTTTGTACTACAGGTACATGATCTATCGCCCGTGATTTTTTGAAAAAATCATTTTAGACTCGCAATATGTGGTTTCTTCAGAGATCCAATGCAAGTTCTAACGATGCCCGTCCCCTATCTTCATGCACACCGGGTTCGACCATAGTTAGAAATTCAGATAATTCAAAACGGGCATACAAATTCAAAAAAAATTCCGAACAATGAAAATCCTTCGCGTGGTGTCATATTATGTTACATAGTTGAAAGGAAAAAATACCAGACTTGGTATATTGATCATGTTTCGAAAAAACCTTCACAAAATGACCTATCATGTTCGAGGTTTCATGGCTTTCGGTCCAAATGACCGATGTTATGTGCTGAATCACGGCATAGTTTGTGATGTTGTGCCCATATTATGCATGTGTGTGGACATTGGTATGTAGAACAATGTTGCAGGAGGAAGTTTTCCTTTTTGTCGCACGGAAAATCCCTTTTCCATTTTCCGAGCGCAAAAAAACGGGTCGTTTTGTGAAGTAACCACCAAAATGCCGTTTCAGAATGCTACCGTCCTATTTTCCTAAAATACTAGACCACCTTACATGGACTATATCCCAACCGGTACATCTCAAACCTTTTCGTCCATCCCGGGTAAAAAGGACAAATGTCTGACGAATCTGTAGGAAGTGGGTCCGGTTTGTACTACAGGTACATGATCTATCGCCCGTGATTTTTGAAAAAATCATTTTTAGACTCGCAATATGTGGTTTCTTCAGAGATCAATGCAAGTTCTAACGATGCCCGTCCCCTATCTTCATGCACACGGTTCGACCATAGTTAGAAATTCAGATAATTCAAAACGGGCATAACAAATTCAAAAAAAATCCGAACAATGAAAATCCTTCGCGTGGTGTCATATTATGTTACATAGTTGAAAGGAAAAATACCAGACTTGGTATATTGATCATGTTTCGAAAAAACCTTCACAAAATGACCTATCATGTTCGAGGTTTCATGGCTTTCGGTCCAAATGACCGATGTTATGTGCTGAATCACGGCATAGTTTGTGATGGTGTGCCCATATTATGCATGTGTGTGGACATTGGTATGTAGAACAATGTTGCAGGAGGAAGTTTTCCTTTTTGTCGCACGGAAATCCCTTTTCCATGTTCCGAGCGCAAAAAACGGGTCGTTTTGTGAAGTAACCACCAAAATACCGTTTCAGAATGCTACCGTCCTATTTTCCTAAAATACTAGACCACTTACATGGACTATACCCAACCGGTACATCTCAAACCTTTTCGTCCATCCCGGGTTAAAAAGGACAAATGTCTGCCGAATCGCAGGAAGTGGGTCCGGTTTGTACTACAGGTACATGATCTATCGCCCGTGATTTTTTGAAAAAATCATTTTTAGACTCGCAATATGTGGTTTCTTCATAGATCCAATGCAAGTTCTACGATGCCGTCCCCTATCTTCATGCACACCGGTTCGACCATAGTTAGAAATTCAGATAATTCAAAACGGGCATAACAAATTCAAAAAAAAAATCCGAACAATGAAAATCCTTCGCGTGGTGTCATATTATGTTACATAGTTGAAAGGAAAAATACCAGACTTGGTATATTGATCATGTTTCGAAAAAACCTTCACAAAATGACCTATCATGTTCGAGGTTTCATGGCTTTCGGTCAAATGACCGATGTTATGTGCTGAATCACGGCATAGTTTGTGAGGTTGTGCCCATATTTATGCATGTGTGTGGACATTGGTATGTAGAACCATGTTGCAGGAGGAAGTTTTCTTTTTGTCGCACGGAAAATCCCTTTTCCATTTTCCGAGCGCAAAAAACGGGTGTTTGTGAAGTAACCACCAAAATGCCGTTTCAGAATGCTACCGTCCTTATTTTCCTAAAATATAGACCACCTTACATGGACTATATCCAACCGGTAACATCTCAACCTTTTCGTCCATCCCGGGTAAAAAGGACAAATTTCTGCCGAATCGGCAGGAAGTGGGGCCGGTTTGTACTACAGTACATGATCTATCGCCCGTGATTTTTTGAAAAAATCATTTTTAGACTCGCAATATGTTGTTTCTTCAGAGATCCAATGCAAGTTCTAACGATGCCCGTCCCCTATCTTCATGCACACCGGTTCGACCATAGTTAGAAATTCAGATATTCAAAACGGGCATAACAAATTCAAAAAAAATCCGAACAATGAAAATCCTTCGCGTGGTGTCAATTATGTTACATAGTTGAAAGGAAAAATACCAGACTTGGTATATTGATCATGTTTCGAAAAAAACCTCACAAATGACCTATCATGTTCGAGGTTTCATGGCTTTCGGTCCAAATGACCGATGTTATGTGCTGAATCCGGCATAGTTTGTGATGTGTGCCCATATATGCATGTGTGTGGACATTGGTATGTAGAACAATGTTGCAGGAGGAAGTTTTCCTTTTTGTCGCACGGAAAATCCCTTTTTCATTTTCCGAGCGCAAAAAAAACGGGTCGTTTTGTGAAGTAACCACCAAAATGCCGTTTCAGAATGCTACCGTCTATTTTCCTAAAATACGGACCACCTTACATGGACTATATCCCAACCGGTAATCTCAAACCTTTTCGTCCATCCCGGGTAAAAAGGACAAATGTCTGCCGAATCGGTTCCAACTTGATATTAAAAAATAAAAGTTAATTCATTTTTAATTGTAAATGGTTCATATTTTAAATGGTTACATTAATTATTTTTTAAAACAGAAAAGTGTTTGAATTATTTATTTAAATCCAAACACTTTTTATGTTAAAAATTTTTCTAAAAATTTCCAAATTAATATTCAAAAATATAAGTTAATTCATTTAAAAGGTTACATTAATTATTTTTTAAAAATAGAATATGTTTTTGAATTATTTATTCAAATCCCTACACTTCTTATGTTTAAAGTTTTTCTAAATTCCAAATTGATATTAAAAAAATAAAGTTAATCATTTTTAATTGTTAATGGTTCATATTTTAAATGGTTACATTAATTATTTTTTAAAACAGAAAATGGTTTGAATTATTTATTCAAATCCAAACACTTTTTTTGTTTAAAGTTTTTCTAAATTACAAATTAATTATCATTTAAAAAACAATACAAATTTAAACCGCAAAATAAAAAATAAGGCGGGAAACAAAGAGAAAAATACCTGAAATTTTTTGAAAACAGGGGATATGTCCCGTTGGAGCCACCAACCGCGGACTAAAGACCCACTGCGCGCCAACCCTTTGTCTGCTGAAAATTTTGGAGTATAGGTCCCGGTTGGTGGCTCCAACCGGGAAGATGCACCTTTAGTCCGGTTGAGCCAAGAACGGGACTAAAGGCCCTTTAGTTATAACAGCGCGTGCCTCTCTTCTTCTTCCCTTCCCACTCTTGCCTCTGCCCGCCGCCATCGCCGACGACGACGCCGCCAGGCTGCCCCCGCCACCGTCGCGCGCTCCCCGTAGCGGTCCCGTCGTCAACGCCTCCGCCTTCGCCGCCACCCGCGTCTCTTCCCGCGCGCCGACGCCGCGGCCGCCCGCGCGTCTCCTTCCCCGATGACCGCCGGCCGCCCGCTTCTTGCTTCCCGTCGACGAACGCGCCACTTCCCCACAGCCGTGCGTCAGGTACGGCGCCGCCCCTCCCTTGCCCCTCTCTGTCCCCCCTCCCTCTGCTGCTGGTGGTGGTGCATCGTCGCCGCGCCGTTTCCTCCACCGCCGCGCCGTTTCCCCCACGCCGCGCGTCAGGTACGGGCCCGCTGACGTGGCCCACGGTGGCTTGCTGATGTGGCTAGGCCCCAGCACTCAGTGACACTGGCTAGGTTCTGTCTTGGTAAAAAACAAAACCCAACCCTTTGCTGATGTCATATTGACACAGTAATTCAATTTTAAATGATTTAATAATTCCAGAAATTGATATAAACTTGTAAATTCAATATTTTTATTTATAAGTCAGAAAAATACAAATAATATATCACATTGTTCAGAAAAAATGAAACATCTATTAACCTATAATCATGCATTGTTCAACAATTTAAATGACAAGTATAATTAGAAGAACAATGCACCCCCTCTCATATGTTCCGGAGTTTCCCCGAGTTAGGTTTTCACCCGTCGGAACCCCGATTAAATCGTCGAGCATGTCTTAGGGTTACATTCCAATGCATGCAAATTAACTTGTCATATATCATCATACTTGCTTGAGCATTGCATCGATGCCATGTGTTGATTGTTTCCCTTTCTTTTCGGTTGTTTCGATTATTAGGTTTATTATTAGTTAGGTATTTATTAGGTTTATTAATTAGTTTGGTATTATTGGTCTTCGACCCCACTGGTCAGTCAATGTGGGTAGCCCCAGACCCGATTCACATTGTCAGTCACTGTGGTTAGATAAGGAATCATTAATACCCCTTAGGTGCATGTGGTTCGACGATGTGCCTTCGCCAGGGCATTCTGAACCCTCTTAAATCGATTCCAATATGGTATTTTGTTAGTATCTAGTGTTACCTATCTGCGTTAGTTTCCCTTTTGTAGCCTTATACTCATGTTCCCTCTCATATGCATCGGAGGTTTATCCGAACTAGGTTACACCCCTCGGAACTCCGGAATATTGATTTTAGTTGATTTTAGCTAGAGTTTACCTATCTACTACATGGTTTCCTTTTGTAGCTAGTGTTTAGGGGTTTCTCTTCATTTTATTATTGTGTCTGTATATTTTAGGGTTTCTCCTAAACTTTCTCCTTTAGCCGCTTTGACTTATTCGTTTTTTCCACCTATGCAGAAAATATGGACCCACACGTCAGAGACGAAGAAAAGGAAGAGTTGATCCAAGGTGTGATCGTGGGGAAGATAATTTAGACGTATCAACGTTTCTGAACAACTCTGGTGAGGGTGATCCTCTTTTTACCGGAGTAGACAACTTGTTTGAGGTTGAAGGTGTTGCCTTCCGCGAGGGAGAAGGCGATGCCTTTGTAATCGAGAAGACGACCGCTCCGGCGAGGTGCATGTAATATAAATCAATTCATTAATTAATCATCTGCTATCTATTATAGAAATAGTAACGACGATCTTTCTTCTTTTAGCCCTCCGGATCGAAGGAATCTACTGAAAAGAGCAGACGAGGCCCACCAAAAAGTTTGCAAGACCATGAGAGGTTTAGGACGAAGATGTCGCTGAAGACGGCAGACCGACAGCTCCCGAAGTTGTCGCAACCAAATTTGTTGGCACAATGCGGAGTAATCGTTAGGGACTTAATCCCGATCACCATTAGAAATTGGAATAGGCCTGCTAAAGCGGATGAAGAGGGAACATGTTTATTTGTCCCTAACCACGCCAAAGATTTACTGTGGAAGAGGCTCATGGTTAATTCAAACTACGACGAAGGAGCTGGATCCAAATGCGGGAGGATCCAGTTGAGGACGCCTTACAACATGGGAGAGCCATGGAAGCTAAGGTCAGGGAGTGGGCTTTGAAAGATGGCCAGTGTTTCACCAACTGGAAGAAAAGATTGCACCTTGACTATGTCGTGAAAAAGAAGACTCCGATTTCAAGAAATTCAGTTTGAGAAGATTAAAACCATTCTGGGATGAGTTTGTGGAATACAAGAAATCAGAAAAAAAGCTAAGAAAAGTCTGAAACGAATAAGCTGAATGTGCTAAGAAGAAGTATTCACCATACTATGGGGCAGGTGTCTACAAGGTTGGCATTCCTAAGTGGGAGAAACTTGAGCAGGAACTGCGTGATAAAATATCACCCCAGAGACAGACGATGGGGTAGAACGTGCAAGGAATTGGTTTTACGGGCATGGGGGCACGTTGGACTCGGAAGGGACGGTGTATATATAACATACGACATAAAGGCCCCATGCAATCGAGAGGATGAGAAAAGCAGTAAAGGCTGTTTAAAGAGGGGACTTCATTCCCGATAGAGAGAATGATGAGCTCACACTCGCCGTTGGAAATAAGGAACATGATGGACGAACACGAGGCACAATAGGCTCCCAATCATGGAGGACTGGGTTTCCCGAGAGAGGAAGAAATATCCTGATAGAAGCCGTCAGAGGAGTAAGGACAGGGGCCACAGTTGAAGCAGAAAAGTCAGAAAGAGCGAATGCGTTTAATTGAAGAACGATAAAGCAACAACAAGATGAAATTAACTCACTTAAAGAGCAAGTACTACCGGGCCCATCTCAGCAGCACACTGCATTCGATGTACCGGGCCTATCGAATAATCGAAAAAAATCAGTGTGGCTTCTACCGAGGGTCCCGGGTGATGACAATGGCGATGCCAGATGATGCACCGACGATGGCTCCTGTTGGCTACCCAGTGGATGATATCACAAAGATGACACACTGCGAGCTACATGTCAGTTGTGAACATATCAATGAGGTGGCGGTCGGCTATGCCTTACCAATTGGACCCACACCACTTACCACAGTCGTCCGGTTCCAGAGGGCTACGCTGTTGTCGGCGTGGATGAAATCATGCCCACCTTTGAGGTTTTGGATCTTCACTACCCTGCCGGTTGAAGGGGAATGTGACTGTGCTGGGTGACGCAAAAAACGTCACCATTTATGGCCGAAGGATTGTATCGTGCTTCGAAATCACCACGCCAAGGCCATCTTCGCCGCCGCCTCACCGTCTCCAGCGAGGTCGTCGCCGCCGCGGCAGCCGTCTTCGTCGCCTCACCGGCTCCGTCGCCTCACCCGTCTCCGGTGCAGCCATCGCCGCGGGGGAGCCATCGCCGGCGCCTCAGATAAAAAGCGTAAGCGTACCGCTACTGTGCGTCGTAAGCGATCGCCGAAACGTAAAACAGAGGCCCTTCCAAAAGTACCAACGGTTTCCTCCCAAGAGAGCTTATGACTGTACTGAAGAGGAGACTGCGGCGATCGTTGATGCGGCGAAACCACAGCGTTTTTCGCTAAGCTGAGGCGGCCGAAAGAGCCAGAGTTCCCCCAGCACCAAAGAAGAAAAAGCCAAAGTGTTGAAAATGCTAAAGACTCTTCATCAACCCGAGCCAAGCTGTCATCAGACTATGAGCGTTCTATTCTCAAGTCACATGCAGCACAAAAAGCCTCGAAGAGAAGTACTGATGCAAGCGGGAAGGAAATCTGTTGCCCAGCTCGGAGAACAAGCAAAAACAGACTTGCGCCCTCTCAAGGTGATTTGTCAAACCAATGTGGGGTCGAGCAATATGGGGCCGAGAGCAGTATGATCCAGAGGTCGTTGCACAATACGGAGAAGCTGCCGTGCTCCAAGGTATGAGTATTGCCCAGTACTTATCCCAGTTAGAGTTCTTCCCCGTGAGTGAAGTAGCATACCAATACCAGTACGAAAACCTCTCGTCAAACCTGAGGAGGTAAACAATCTTTCAACAAAAATGCGAAGATTGCATAACTGGTACATGCATGCCACAAGTGCCGGGGCTAACTGGATAGTGCTGAGGGTTACAAAAAAGCATCATGGGAAAGATAAGGATGACATGATCCATTGAATTTGATGAACTATTTCAATTATTCAATCAAGACGCCTTGGACAATCGATCATGAGTGCCTATTGTCTGTAAGTACTAATTCTGTAATTAATTAGTCTCCATCTATATTATTTGTTTATTGCATGTATATAATCATACTTTAATATGCAGAATGAAGATTCTCGAATGGAGCAGAGGACAAATCTATGACATTGGCTTCATTGACCCATATTGGGTTCATGAAGCTAATCTCAAAATAAGCCCCCAGGATACGGAGGATAATATAGTACACGGTTAAGGTTTCAAGAAACCAAAAGGGAAATACTATTTCCTTACAACTTCCAGTGAGTGTTATTGTCTTGTATACACTTTCTATTTCGCTTACTCGATGTTAAGTATATAATTGATAAGTTCTGCATTCGCAGTGGTACCACTATATTCTGTTAATCATTCAACTTGACAAAGGGCGTGTACTAGTCATGGACTCCAAACATAAACCCTTGAGACGTGGAAGGACATGCAGATACTTCTCCAGCGGTAATTCTAATCATTACGACACTATATCGGGCAACGTTCGTGATTTTATGATATCAAGTACTTAATACTTATTTATTCGTTTTCTACGCCGGGCAGCGCTTGGAAACGGTTCACCAAGAAGGCTAGGGGTGTTTGGAAAAGAGGAGCTTACATTTCAACCACTAGATGTAAGCACCACTAGCTATATCTGCGCATTCTCTTTGATTCTAGTTTTGATACAGTTTTATCATGCTTGATTATGATTTTGATTGACTCTGTTGTCGTAAAGTGCCTGACGCAGGGACCAGGTAACACATCTATGTGGATACTATGTATGCGAGCTCATCCGGCAGACGTGCGATGAGAAGGGCAGAATTTAGAGCAACTCACGTATGTAAACAATTTCTTAGTTTTTATTACAATCAAATTGTGTTTAGTTTCATATTCATATAGGCTGACTCCTTTTTTAAATCAGAATCGAACGTCTACGGGACGGTCTTCGGCCAAAGGATCGCATACGAGCCAATACAGGAGGAATTGGCGGGATTCTTGGATGCAGAAGTCCTAGCCCAAAGGGGAATACTATCGGCTGTGTATAGAAAATAGGATGTAAAAATAGCCAACTTTCAAGAAATTGGCCGGTA
>CAJUWN010001337.1:0-42894 GCA_910589765.1 Avena atlantica | reverse complement strand
ATTGTGGCATCCCGCAAAAACCACTACTAGAAAATCGCGTTGAATTTGTGCATTGCATCGTCTCATCATGCATTGTTTGCATAAAACTATGTTTGCAAAGCCTGCGTTGTTTTCTAAAAGCCCCCTCTTTATTCAAATATCAACCCCGGGTCCCCGATTTATTTTTGTGTGTCTGATATCGGCTTGCAGACGGTGTCTTCAAAACAAATAAAATTTATTTTATTTTTAGCGGGGGCAGTCGAACGGGCCGTCCCGACCGAACGACCACCCCAGTTAAAAATCGGTCCCTCCCTAAAACCTTTGCTACCTACACCTAACCTACCCACCAAACAGCCACCTCACCTCAGCCTATCCCCATCCGCCACCTCACCTTCTCTCTCCCTCAGCCAATCGCCTGCTGCCACCTAGGCCAACCCAATCCCCTTTTCCCTCCTCTCTCTCTCCCTCCTCTCCTCCCACCGAGCCAGCACACACCAGCTCACCGCGCGGGCCCCCCACCCCCAGCCCTTCTCTGCGTTCACACAACCGCCAGCCCCGCTCCCCCAGGTCCACCCCCCTGCCCGCGGGCCCGCTGGGTCCCACCACCCCCACGTCCGCCGCACGCGCCCTCTTCCCCTGTCGCGTCCCCGCTCCCCACCCGCGCTCGCTCCCTCTCTCTCTCTCTGCGCTCCTCCCCGCGCCCCCACCGGGACTCGCCGGAGCGCCTCCCCTCCCCTCCGCTTCGGCGCCCCGCCGCTGCCTCCCCCGCAAGCCCCGCCGCGCGCAGCTCCTCTTCTTCCTGGCGCTCCCGCAGCCGTCCCGCAACCTTCTCGCCGACCGGCACCGCCTCGCACGGCGCCGGCGCCGCGGCCGCGCGACCCCGCCGCTCTCTCCCCAGGTCCCGCGGCGCCGCCGCAGGCCGCCCTCAAGCCCTCGCCTCTCCCTCCTCCTCCGCCGGACCCGTCCGCCGCGGCGCCACCGCCCGTCTCCGCGCTCGTCGCCCCGTCTGCTCGCGGGCCCCGGCCGCGTCCCGCCAGGCGCTCGCGGCCTCCCCTCTCGGCCGCCGTGCCTGCCTCGCTGACCCCGCCTCGCCTCCGGCCGCCGCCTGCGCCGCCGCCGCGGAGGCCGCCTCCCTCCGTCTCCGGCGCCTCCCGGCGGGCCCGCCGTTCCACCGCTCAGCAGCCGCCCGGCCCCGCTGCCCGTGTCCTGCGCGTTACTGGCCGCGTTGGACGTTCTCGGCCTTCCCGGGCCCGCTCTGCGCCGTGCGTGTGCAGCGACAAGACGCAACGAGCGCCCTTCCTGGTGTTGTCAACAGGGGTCCTACGGTGGTGTTGATGGTACTGCAAGATGGAATCTCGGCATACAATCCTTCCAGTGAGCAAGAGCTGCAAGACGGACTAGTACCCGATAAGCCATCCGTACATGCGCTGCCAAGACCAAGTTCGCCATCGATAGTTGAAGCCTCGATACCCCAAGCTCTCCTTCGCGGTACCCGAAGACCGATCTTGGGGCGCCATGAACTCCTTCACGGACGTCGAGGACTCCTACCCAGAACCGAAGTCACCGAGACTCCAAGGTCGTCGACATGGAACGGACAAGGTCTACTACATGGACCCTGAATACCGATCTAGAGCGCCAAGGCCTTCGCAAGGAGTCGGCAAGATCTTCCGGAAACACCAAGATCAACTGCGCGGCCCCGACAAAAACTCCTTTCCGCATAGACGCCCGAGGACCGACGCCAAGATCGCCATGGAACGACAAGTGCTTCACCCCGGACACCGGGTCCCCGATGCGACAAGTGCTTCCCACCCGAACGAGGACCGACAACATGGCCGACCATCGCGAATGCGACAAGAACTACCCCGAATCCGAGAACGCTTCCGCCGAACCCCGAACCCCAGATCCGTCGAACCCTGAGACCGACCCCGGACCCCGGAACCCAAGATCGTCGAGCCCCCTCTGATGTGTGACCCCTTTTCCTCGGACCCTATTTTATAACATAACAACTTGTTGCATATTGAATTGTCATACTCGCATGCACATCTGTGGTTTGGGGGCCTTATGCCGATTCACCTCATAATTAATATGGGGCCCATATGCGGGCAAATCTAGTCTCATATGGCCTCATTTAAACTTGTGTAGCGAACCAATACTATAATCTTGCCTTGTTAAAACAACATTTAAATTGCGCGGGGGTAGTTAAACAACTAGAACCATCTAATTAATTGTCGGGACCCCGGTTCCGCTTAATCTGCCCTAATTGCATCGCACCTTTGCCATGTTATCCATCATGCATGCATCATGCCGATCTTCTGCCGTCGTATTAAATATTGCATCCGGTGTTTCTTCTAGTGTTTTGCTTCTTCGCGGATAAGGCCGTTGAGTTGATGTGAGATTCGCCCCGATCTTCGGTTGACCCTTCGACAATGTTTTCAGGCGAGCATCTCCCCCTTTCTACCTGTCTTACTTTGCTAGTATTTACTTCCCTCCTGTTGATCTTTGCTATCTGTGTTGCGATGCTCTAGATTTCGTACCCGTGATATCCCTTGCAGCCATATATAGCCTTGGACACATCCTATTACCTGTTGTTTGGTAGCTAGTTGGACCCGCGTGTCGTAGTCGCTTGCTCAAGTGTTTTGCTTGTCGTCAAGTACCACCTTTGTTGGAGGAATTGCCGCATGTTGACGTTGGAGATGATCATGGCTTTAATTATTGTATCACTTTAATTCCTGTTTAACAACTAAAATTGAATTAAGCAGAGGCATCGGTGGGTGATAGGTAAGTTTTGGTTTCCGACCGCCCACTTGTGTCCCGTAGGACCCGAGTTCTTGAAACCTGTTCCGAGATCGAGCGCGCTAACCATAGGTGGGGAGATATGGGCCCCCCATTGATAATTACCTGATTCCAAAGTATTGTACTGGGGGCCACAAGTAGTTTGGGGCTTTATTACTATCCTGTACTTATGCCATGCTTTACTGCTTTATTTACGATTGTGCGAGGTACTGCACACTGTACTGTTTAGGATCGGGACACGATTCCGTGGTGCCGACAGTCCCCGTTTGGGGATTTGCTGTCGTGCACAGCCGTATACCCAAACCTTGAGTCCGTCTCGGAGACCGGCCGACTCCGTTGCGGGTGTCGACTCGGTGGGGTGGCCCCATGTACTTGCTTTGTGTCTGGGAACGTCATGACTTAGGCCCCGCCGACATACCGATGGGTGTATGTTAACTGATCTGGCAAAAAGGGTCGAAGTGCCTGTGGATACTTTGGTGCACCCCTGCAGGGTTTAATCTTTTCGAGAAGCCGTGTCCGCGGTTATGGACGACTTGGAGCACAGTGCTTGATCATAGACAACTATAACTAAAGTTTATTGTTTTAAATTGACTTGTTTCCGATATGATTAGTAATCAGCTTCACTACAACGGAATGGCTAAGTAAAAGTACCAACAACTGCTGGGTTTTGGGTTTATCTCATGCTAAATGTATCTGACTAGTAAGTGCTGCCACTATAACGGAATGATTAACTAAAAATGCCCACTGCTTACTTTATCAGGACGATTATCTAAACCTGACTAGTAATTGCTGCAACGACAACTGAATAAGTAAAACTGCCAACTGTGTGAGTTCCTCGGTTGACTTCCTCGTTTGGTCTCGAGGGGGAAACGCCAGGATGGGTTTGTTTGATGCTAGTATCAGGTTGGATCCGAATAGGTCTTTCTTACCCCTCTCTGAAGGCCGCCAGTTGTATCGAGTCTCTATAGGTTGTTCAGTGCATGCTGCCGCTACCGCTCAGTCCACCATACCAATGTAGGCGAGGACCGCCGAATTCTAGCCTCGCCGTGTACTGGCCTCAGTACTGACGCTCCTTCTTTTTCCTTTGCCCTTTGTCGGCACCCATTTTGTTTAAGCAGGTTTTGAGATCGACGTCGTTAGCAGGGTTACACTTCCGGCTTGGCCTGGGCAGG
Source organism: Avena atlantica (assembly GCA_910589765.1). NCBI lineage: Eukaryota > Viridiplantae > Streptophyta > Magnoliopsida > Poales > Poaceae > Avena > Avena atlantica. Next base: position 38,950 of record CAJUWN010001337.1, on the reverse strand, counting down.
GTTATGGACGCCATTGGTTATTCTTCAGGGCTCTTAGCCCCGTTTGCATCTTGTCCGTAGTCGGACGCTGTATCATTTTCAAGGTGATTTGGATCTTTGTACCGTATATTTGTATTCTTGACTCTTCGAGTCGCTGTTGTATATATATATCTATTCTGTGGGTCCCATCGAGGACTGTTGTGTAATGTTATTACTTTGTTTTCCACCCGCACGAAAGTGCCTGGTGGGCACCTTCGAATCGTTTCTATGTGGGTTTTGGCGAGTTTTGCTAAAACTTGCATAGGGCCGATTCTGAGGGTGTTACAGAGTGGTATCAGAGCTCAGCAGTTGCGATACCCCACAAGTCCAGCCTGTAGGATAACCTAGCTAACGGCCGAAGTAGAGTGTCAAAACTATTTTTGCAAAATCGGTTGGATAGTTCTGAATAGGTCTGATTTTACTCCTTACCCCTCTGTTGTTCTCCTCTTACCTCGACGTGTTTTGAATCCGCTCTCTTCTCTCTCTGCGAGTCCAGGATTTCTCGTGGTTGGGTTTCCGTCGTACCTTCAGGGTTTCGCTTCCTCCTTTGGTAACGGTGTTCTATCATCCGGTCCTCCTGCTATCTGAGTGATCCTTTATCTGTGGTACCATTCTTTGTTCCTTGTTTGTGTCTTCCGGTGCTTCTGACGCGACGACATCATCTACGCCAGATCCGATGCAGAGTCTGCATCACTCCTTGTTTCCGAACCTCGTTTGTCGAGATCTTCAGTCTGAATCCTGAGAGTTGGTTGCATAATCTGTCTATTCGTGTACATAGTAATGCTTTGAGTGCGGGATGGAGTCGCGACCATACCACTACTTTTATCATTCGCTTATGTACATTGAATGGTGGATCGAGGCAACTCTACTCCTTCCATGGAAGTTAGAGGTGGCCTTGCCTTTAACTTCGTCCGTTGTCTATCCGGAGTGTTGACGAACGGGATCAACGATGTCTTGTTAGTGGTGTCGCGAAGATCTGCACGAAGCGAGAAGATTCAGATCGCCGACCTTCCTTCCGGTACCATGAGGCGGATCTCGAGGGCGAGATCCCTTGTTAGTGGTGTCGATTTGTGGCATCCCGCAAAAACCACTACTAGAAAATCGCGTTGAATTTGTGCATTGCATCGTCATCATCATGCATTGTTTGCATAAAACTATGTTTGCAAAGCCTGCGTTGTTTTCTAAAACGCCCCCTCTTTATTCAAATATCAAACCCCGGGTCCCCGGATTATTTTTGTGTGTCTGATATCGGCTTGCAGACGGTGTCTGCAAAACAAATAAAATTTATTTTATTTTTAGCGGGGGCAGTCGAACGGGCCGTCCCGACCCGAACGACCACCCCCAGTTTAAAAATCGGTCCCTCCCTAAAACCTTTGCTACCTACACCTAACCTACCCACCAACCAGCCACCTCACCTCAGCCTATCCCCATCCGCCACCTCACCTTCTCTCCTCCCTCCAGCCAATCGCCTGCTGCCACCTAGGCCAACCCACTCCCCTTTTCCCTCCTCTCTCTCTCCCTCTCTCCTCCCCACCGAGCCAGCACACACCAGCTCACCGCGTGGGCCCCACCCCCAGCCCTCTCTGCGTTCACACAACCGCCAGCCCCGCTCCCCCGGTCCACCCCCCTGCCCGCGGGCCCGCCTGGTCCCACCACCACCCACGTCCGCCGCACGCGCCCTCTCTCCCCTGTCGCGTCCCCGCTCCCCACACCGCGCTCGTTCCCTCTCTCTCTCTCTGCGCTCCTCCCCGCGCCCCACCGGACCTCGCCGGAGCGCCTCCCCTCCCCCTCCGCTTCGGTGCCCCGCCGCTGCCTCCCCCGCAAGCCCCGCCGCGCGCAGCTCCTCTCTCTCCCTGGCGCTCCCGCAGCCGCCCCGCAACCTTCTCCGCCGCCCGGCCCCGCCTCGCACGGCGCCGGCGCCGCGCCGCGCGACCCCGCCGCCTCTCTCCCCAGGTCCCGCCGGCGCCGCCGCAGGCCGCCCTCAAGCCCCTCGCCTCTCCCTCCTCCTCCCGCCGAACCGTCCGCCGCGCGCCACCGCCCGTCTGCTCGCCGGCCCCGGCCGCGTCCCGCCAGGCGCTCGCGGCCTCCCCTCTCCGGCCGCCGTGCCTGCCTCGCCGACCCCGCCTCGCCTCCGGCGCGCCGCCCTGCGCCGCCGCCGCGGAGGCCGCCTCCCCTCCGTCTCCGGCGCCTCCCGGCGGGCCCCGCCGTCCACCGCTCAGCCGCCTCGGCCCCGCTGCCCGTGTCCTGCGCGTTCCTGGCCGCGTTGGACGTTCTCGGCCTTCCCGGGCCCGCTCTGCTGTCGTGCGTGTGCAGCGACAAGACGCACGGGCGCCTTCCTGGTGTTGTCAACAGGGGTCCTACGGTGGTGTTGATGGTACTGCAAGATGGAATCTCGGCATACAATCCTTCCAGTGAGCAAGAGCTGCAAGACGGACTAGTACCCCGATAAGCCATCCGTACATGCGCTGCCAAGACCAAGTTCGCCATCGATAGTTGAAGCCTCGATACCCCAAGCTCTCCTTCGCGGTACCCGAAGACCGATCTTGGGGCGCCATGAACTCCTTCACGGACGTCGAGGACTCCTACCCAGAACCCGAAGTCACCGAGACTCCAAGGTCGTCGACATGGAACGGACAAGGTCTACTACATGGACCCTGAATACCGATCTAGAGCGCCAAGGCCTTCGCAAGGAGTCGGCAAGATCTTTCGGAAACACCAAGATCAACTGCGCGGCCCCGACAAAAACTCCTTTCCGCATAGACGCCCGAGGACCGACGCCAAGATCGCCATGGAACGACAAGTGCTTCACCCCGGACACCGGGTCCCCGATGCGACAAGTGCTTCCACCCGAACGAGAGGCCCGACAACATGGCCGACCATCGCGAATGCGACAAGAACTACCCCGGAATCCGAGAACGCTTCCGCCGAACCCCGAACCCCAGATCCGTCGAACCCTGAGACCGACCCCGAACCCCGGAACCCAAGATCGTCGAGCCCCCTCTGATGTGTGACCCCTTTTCCTCGGACCCTATTTTATAACATAACAACTTGTTGCATATTGAATTGTCATACTCGCATGCACATCTGTGGTTTGGGGGCCTTATGCCGATTCACCTCATAATTAAATATGGGGCCCATATGCGGGCAAATCTAGTCTCATATTGGCCTCATTTAAACTTGTGTAGCGAACCAATACTATAATCTTGCCTTGTTAAAACAACATTTAAATTGCGGGGTAGTTAAACAACTAGAACCATCTAATTAATTGTCGGGACCCCGGTTCCGCTTAATCTGCCCTAATTGCATCGCACCTTTGCCATGTTATCCATCATGCATGCATCATGACGATCTTCTGTCGTCGTATTAAATATTGCATCCGGTGTTTCTTCTAGTGTTTTGCTTCTTCGCGGATAAGGCCGTTGAGTTGATGTGAGCTTCGCCCCGATCTTCGGTTGACCCTTCGACAATGTTTTCAGGCGAGCATCTCCCTCTTTCTACCTGTCTTACTTTGCTAGTATTTACTTCCCTCCTGTTGATCTTTGCTATCTGTGTTGCGATGCTCCAGATTTCGTACCCGTGATATCCCTTGCAGCCATATATAGCCTTGGACACATCCTATTACCTGTTGTTTGGTAGCTAGTTGGACCCGCGTGTCGTAGTCGCTTGCTCAAGTGTTTTGCTTGTCGTCAAGTACCACCTTTGTTGGAGGAATTGCCGCATGTTGACGTTGGAGATGATCATGGCTTTAATTATTGTATCACTTTAATTCCTGTTTAACAACTAAAATTGAATTAAGCAGAGGCATCGGTGGGTGATAGGTAAGTTTTGGTTTTCGACCGCCCACTTGTGTCCCGTAGGACCCGAGTTCTTGACACCTGTTCCGAGATCGAGCGCGCTAACCATAGGTGGGGAGATATGGGCCCCCCATTGATAATTACCTGATTCCAAAGTATTGTACTGGGGGCCACAAGTAGTTTGGGGCTTTATTACTATCCTGTACTTATGCCATGCTTTACTGCTTTATTTACGATTGTGCGAGGTACTGCACACTGTACTGTTTAGGATCGGGACACGATTCCGCGGTGCCGACAGTCCCCGTTTGGGGATTTGCTGTCGTGCACAGCCGTATACCCAAACCTTGAGTCCGTCTCGGAGACCGGCCGACTCCGTTGCGGGTGTCGACTCGGTGGGGTGGCCCCCATGTACTTGCTTTGTGTCTGGGAACGTCGTGACTTAGGCCCCGCCGACATACCGATGGGTGTATGTTAACTGATCTGGCAAAAAGGGTCGAAGTGCCTGTGGATACTTTGGTGCACCCCTGCAGGGTTTAATCTTTTCGAGAAGCCGTGTCCGCGGTTATGGACGACTTGGAGCACAGTGCTTGATCATAGACAACTATAACTAAAGTTTATTGTTTTAAATTGACTTGTTTCCGATATGATTAGTAATCAGCTTCACTACAACGGAATGGCTAAGTAAAAGTACCAACAACTGCTGGGTTTTGGGTTTATCTCATGCTAAATGTATCTGACTAGTAAGTGCTGCCACTATAACGGAATGATTAACTAAAAATGCCCACTGCTTACTTTATCAGGACGATTATCTAAACCTGACTAGTAATTGCTGCAACGACAACTGAATAAGTAAAACTGCCAACTGTGTGAGTTCCTCGGTTGACTTCCTCGTTTGGTCTCGAGGGGGAAACGCCAGGATGGGTTTGTTTGATGCTAGTATCAGGTTGGATCCGAATAGGTCTTTCTTACCCCTCTCTGATAGCCGCCAGTTGTATCAAGTCTCTATAGGTTGTTAAGTGCATGCTGCCGCTACCGCTCAGTCCACCATACCAATGTAGGTGAGGACCGCCGAATTCTAGCCTCGCCGTGTACTGGCCTCAGTACTGACGCTCCTTCTTTTTCCTTTGCCCTTTGTCGGCACCCCTTTTGTTTAAGCAGGTTTTGAGATCGACGTCGTTAGCAGGGTTACCCTTCCGGCTTGGCCTGGGCAGGGTTATGGACGCCATTGGTTATTCTTCAGGGCTCTTAGCCCGATTTGCATCTTGTCCGTAGTCGGACGCTGTATCATTTTCAAGGTGATTTGGATCTTTGTACCGTATATTTGTATTCTTGACTCTTCGAGTCGCTGTTGTATATATATCTGTTCTGTGGGTCCCATCGAGGACTGTTGTGTAATGTTATTACTTTGTTTTCCACCCGCACGAAAGTGCCTGGTGGGCACCTTCGAATCGTTTCTATGTGGGTTTTGGCGAGTTTTGCTAAAACTTGCATAGGGCCGATTCTGAGGGTGTTACATAGATATGACCAAAAAAAACATAAACCACAAAGAGAGTGCGTTGTTCAACCATCGTACGGAGAATGCTACGGGGGTAGACCCGCGGGGCCCTCAGATTAGGGTTTCATCGGAAAAGGACCGCCCGAGTGCCGGGATGCCACGGGAACATGCGTGTGGCCCTAGCATACATGCACAAGGGTGGTGTATTGCCCCTAGACGGAAAACCTAGCTCCCGGGTGTGACCGTCCATGTTGCATGCGATAACACCTATAGAAGCGTGCTGGACATGTAGGAGTAGGCTCCCGCCGCGGGTCAAACAAGGGTAGACCGGTGGGACCCTGGGCCTATCCTTGGTTTTCCATGTATATATGACCTAAACAAACCTAAACCACCAAGAGAGTGCGTTGTTCAACCCTCGTACGGAGAATGCTACGGGGGTAGACCCGCGGGACCCTTGGATTAGGGTTTCATCGGAAAAGGACTGCCCGAGTGCCGGGATGCCACGGGAACATGCGTGTGGCCCTAGCATACATGCACAAGGGTGGTGGATTGCCCCTATACGGAAAACCCAGCTCCCGGGTGTGACCATCCACGTTGCATGCGATAACACCTATAGAAGCGTGCTGGACATGTAGGAGTAGGCTCCCGCCGCGGGTCAAACGAGGGTAGCCCGGTGGAACCCTAGGCCAATCCTTGGTTTTCCATGTAGATATGACCTAAACAAACCTAAACCACCGAGAGAGTGCGTTGCTCAACCCTCGTACGGAGAATGCTACGGGGGTAGACCCGCGGGGCCCTCGGATTAGGGTTTCGTCGGAAAAGGACCGCCCGAGTGCCGGGATGCCACGGGAACATGCGTGTGGCCCTAGCATACATGCACAAGGGTGGTGGATTGCCCCTAGACGGAAAACCTAGCTCCCGGGTGTGACCGTCCATGTTGCATGCGATAACACCTATAGAAGCGTGCTGGACATGTAGGAGTTGGCTCCCGCCGCGGGTCAAACGAGGGTAGACCGGTGGAACCCTGGGCCTATCCTTGGTTTTCCATGTAGATATGACCAAAAAAAACATAAACCACACAGAGAGTGCGTTGTTCAACCCTCGTACGGAGAATGCTACGGGGGTAGACCCGCGGGGCCCTCAGATTAGGGTTTCGTCAGAAAAGGACCGCCCGAGTGTCGGGATGCCACGGGAACATGCGTGTGGCCCTAGCATACATGCACAAGGGTGGTGTATTGCCCCTAGAGGGAAAACCTAGCTCCCGGGTGTGACCGTCCACGTTGCATGCGATAACACCTATAGAAGCGTGCTGGACATGTAGGAGTAGGCTCCCGCCGCGGGTCAAACGAGGGTAGACCGGTGGGACCCTGGGCCTATCCTTGGTTTTCCATGTATATATGACCTAAACAAACCTAAACCACCAAGAGAGTGCGTTGTTCAACCCTCGTACGGAGAATGCTACGGGGGTAGACCCGCGGGGCCCTCGGATTAGGGTTTTGTCGGAAAAGGACCGCCCGAGTGCCGGGATGCCACGGGAACATGCGTGTGGCCCTAGCATACATGCACAAGGGTGTTGGATTGCCCCTAGACGGAAAACCTAGCTTCCGGGTGTGACCGTCCATGTTGCATGCGATAACACCTATAGAAGCGTGCTGGACATGTAGGAGTAGGCTCCCGCCGCGGGTCAAACGAGGGTAGACCGGTGGAACCCTGGGCCTATCCTTGGTTTTCCATGTAGATATGACCTAAACAAACCTAAACCACCGAGAGAGTGCGTTGTTCAACCCTCGTACGGAGAATGCTACGGGGGTAGACCCGCGGGGGCCCTCGGATTAGGGTTTCGTCGGAAAAGGACCGCCCGAGTGCCGGGATGCCACGGGAACATGCGTGTGGCCCTAGCATACATGCACAAGGGTGGTGGATTGCCCCTAGACGGAAAACCTAGCTCCCGGGTGTGACCGTCCATGTTGCATGCGATAACACCTATAGAAGCGTGCTGGACATGTAGGAGTAGGCTCCCGCCGCGGGTCAAACGAGGGTAGACCGGTGGAACCCTGGGCCTATCCTTGGTTTTCCATGTAGATATGACCTAAACAAACCTAAACCACCGAGAGAGTGCGTTGTTCAACCCTCGTACGGAGAATGCTACGGGGGTAGACCCGCGGGGCCCTCGGATTAGGGTTTCGTCGGAAAAGGACCGCCCGAGTGCCGGGATGCCACGGGAACATGCGTGTGGCCCTAGCATACATGCACAAGGGTGGTGTATTGCCCCTAGACGGAAAACCTAGCTCCCGGGTGTGACCGTCCACGTTGCATGCGATAACACCTATAGAAGCGTGCTGGACATGTAGGAGTAGGCTCCCGCCGCAGGTCAAACGAGGGTAGACCGGTGGAACCCTGGGCCTATCCTTGGTTTTCCATGTAGATATGACCTAAACAAACCTAAACCACCGAGAGAGTGCGTTGTTCAACCCTTGTACGGAGAATGCTACGGGGGTAGACCCGCGGGGCCCTCGGATTAGGGTTTCGTCGGAAAAGGACTGCCCGAGTGCCGGGATGCCATGGGAACATGTGTGTGGCCCTAGCATACATGCAAAGGGTGGTGGATTGCCCCTAGACGGAAAACCTAGCTCCCGGGTGTGACCGTCCACGTTGCATGCGATAACACCTATAGAAGCGTGCTGGACATGTAGGAGTAGGCTCCCGCCGCGGGTCAAACGAGGGTAGACCGGTGGAACCCTGGGCCTATCCTTGGTTTTCCATGTAGATATGACCTAAACAAACCTAAACCACCGAGAGAGTGCGTTGCTCAACCCTCGTACGGAGAATGCTACGGGGGTAGACCCGCGGGGCCCTTGGATTAGGGTTTCGTCGGAAAAGGACCGCCCGAGTGCCGGGATGCCACGGGAACATGCGTGTGGCCCTAGCATACATGCACAAGGGTGGTGGATTGCCCCTAGACGGAAAACCTAGCTCCCGGGTGTGACCGTCCATGTTGCATGCGATAACACCTATAGAAGCGTGCTGGACATGTAGGAGTAGGCTCCCGCCGCGGGTCAAACGAGGGTAGACCGGTGGAACCCTGGGCCTATCCTTGGTTTTCCATGTAGATATGACCAAAAAAATATAAACCACAAAGAGAGTGCGTTGTTCAACCCTCGTACGGAGAATGCTACGGGGGTAGACCCGCGGGGCCCTCAGATTAGGGTTTCGTCGGAAAAGGACCGCCCGAGTGCCGGGATGCCACGGGAACATGCGTGTGGCCCTAGCATACATGCACAAGGGTGGTGTATTGCCCCTAGACGGAAAACCTAGCTCCCGGGTGTGACCGTCCATGTTGCATGCGATAACACCTATAGAAGTGTGCTGGACATGTAGGAGTAGGCTCCCGCCGCGGGTCAAACGAGGGTAGACCGGTGGGACCCTGGGCCTATCCTTGGTTTTCCATGTATATATGACCTAAACAAACCTAAACCACCAAGAGAGTGCGTTGTTCAACCCTCGTACGGAGAATGCTACGGGGGTAGACCCGCGGGCCCTCGGATTAGGGTTTCATCGGAAAAGGACTGCCCGAGTGCCGGGATGCCACGGGAACATGCGTGTGGCCCTAGCATACATGCACAAGGGTGGTGGATTGCCCCTAGACGGAAAACCTAGCTCCCGGGTGTGACCGTCCACGTTGCATGCGATAACACCTATAGAAGCGTGCTGGACATGTAGGAGTAGGCTCCCGCCGCGGGTCAAACGAGGGTAGACCGGTGGAACCCTGGGCCAATCCTTGGTTTTCCATGTAGATATGACCTAAACAAACCTAAACCACCGAGAGAGTGCGTTGCTCAACCCTCGTACGGAGAATGCTACGGGGGTAGACCCGCGGGGCCCTCGGATTAGGGTTTCGTCGGAAAAGGACCGCCCGAGTGCCGGGATGCCACGGGAACATGCGTGTGGCCCTAGCATACATGCACAAGGGTGGTGGATTGCCCCTAGACGGAAAACCTAGCTCCCGGGTGTGACCGTCCATGTTGCATGCGATAACACCTATAGAAGCGTGCTGGACATGTAGGAGTAGGCTCCCGCCACGGGTCAAACGAGGGTAGACCGGTGGAACCCTGGGCCTATCCTTGGTTTTCCATGTAGATATGACCTAAAAAAACATAAACCACCAAGAGAGTGCGTTGTTCAACCCTCGTACGGAGAATGCTACGGGGGTAGACCCGCGGGGCCCTCGGATTAGGGTTTCGTCAGAAAAGGACCGCCCGAGTGCCGGGATGCCACGGGAACATGCGTGTGGCCCTAGCATACATGCACAAGGGTGGTGTATTGCCCCTAGACGGAAAACCTAGCTCCCGGGTGTGACCGTCCACGTTGCATGCGATAACACCTATAGAAGCGTGCTGGACATGTAGGAGTAGGCTCCCGCCGCGGGTCAAACGAGGGTAGACCGGTGGGACCCTGGGCCTATCCTTGGTTTTCCATGTATATATGACCTAAACAAACCTAAACCACCAAGAGAGTGCGTTGTTCAACCCTCGTACGGAGAATGCTACGGGGGTAGACCCGCGGGGCCCTCGGATTAGGGTTTCGTCGGAAAAGGACCGCCCGAGTGCCGGGATGCCACGGGAACATGCGTGTGGCCCTAGCATACATGCACAAGGGTGGTGGATTGCCCCTAGACGGAAAACCTAGCTCCCGGGTGTGACCGTCCATGTTGCATGCGATAACACCTATAGAAGCGTGCTGGACATGTAGGAGTAGGCTCCCGCCGCGGGTCAAACGAGGGTAGACCGGTGGAACCCTGGGCCTATCCTTGGTTTTCCATGTAGATATGACCTAAACAAACCTAAACCACCGAGAGAGTGCGTTGTTCAACCCTCGTACGGAGAATGCTACGGGGCTAGACCCGCGGGGCCCTCGGATTAGGGTTTCGTCGGAAAAGGACCGCCCGAGTGCCGGGATGCCACGGGAACATGCGTGTGGCCCTAGCATACATGCACAAGGGTGGTGTATTGCCCCTAGACGGAAAACCTAGCTCCCGGGTGTGACCGTCCACGTTGCATGCGATAACACCTATAGAAGCGTGCTGGACATGTAGGAGTAGGCTCCCGCCGCAGGTCAAACGAGGGTAGACCGGTGGAACCCTGGGCCTATCCTTGGTTTTCCATGTAGATATGACCTAAACAAACCTAAACCACCGAGAGAGTGCGTTGTTCAACCCTCGTACGGAGAATGGTACGGGGGTAGACCCGCGGGGCCCTCGGATTAGGGTTTCGTCGGAAAAGGACTGCCCGAGTGCCGGGATGCCACGGGAACATGCGTGTGGCCCTAGCATACATGCACAAGGGTGGTGGATTGCCCCTAGACGGAAAACCTAGCTCCCGGGTGTGACCGTCCATGTTGCATGCGATAACACCTATAGAAGCGTGCTGGACATGTAGGAGTAGGCTCCCGCCGCGGGTCAAACGAGGGTAGACCGGTGGAACCCTGGGCCTATCCTTGGTTTTCCATGTAGATATGACCTAAACAAACCTAAACCACCGAGAGAGTGCGTTGCTCAACCCTCGTACGGAGAATGCTACGGGGGTAGACCCGCGGGGCCCTCGGATTAGGGTTTCGTCGGAAAAGGACCGCCCGAGTGCCGGGATGCCACGGGAACATGCGTGTGGCCCTAGCATACATGCACAAGGGTGGTGGATTGCCCCTAGGTGGAAAACCTAGCTCCCGGGTGTGACCGTCCATGTTGCATGCGATAACACCTATAGAAGCGTGCTGGACATGTAGGAGTTGGCTCCCGCCGCGGGTCAAACGAGGGTAGACCGGTGGAACCCTGGGCCTATCCTTGGTTTTCCATGTAGATATGACCAAAAAAACATAAACCACAAAGAGAGTGCGTTGTTCAACCCTCGTACGGAGAATGCTACGGGGGTAGACCCGCGGGGCCCTCAGATTAGGGTTTCGTCGGAAAAGGACCGCCCGAGTGCCGGGATGCCACGGGAACATGCGTGTGGCCCTAGCATACATGCACAAGGGTGGTGGATTGCCCCTAGACGGAAAACCTAGCTCCCGGGTGTGACCGTCCACGTTGCATGCGATAACACCTATAGAAGTGTGCTGGACATGTAGGAGTAGGCTCCCGCCGCGGGTCAAACGAGGGTAGACCGGTGGGACCCTGGGCCTATCCTTGGTTTTCCATGTAGATATGACCTAAACAAACCTAAACCACCAAGAGAGTGCGTTGTTCAACCCTCGTACGGAGAATGCTACGGGGGTAGACCCGCGGGGCCCTCGGATTAGGGTTTCGTCGGAAAAGGACCGCCCGAGTGCCGGGATGCCACGGGAACATGCGTGTGGCCCTAGCATACATGCACAAGGGTGGTGGATTGCCCCTAGACGGAAAACCTAGCTCCCGGGTGTGACCGTCCACGTTGCATGCGATAACACCTATAGAAGCGTGCTGGACATGTAGGAGTAGGCTCCCGCCGCGGGTCAAACGAGGGTAGACCGGTGGAACCCTGGGCCTATCCTTGGTTTTCCATGTAGATATGACCTAAACAAACCTAAACCACCGAGAGAGTGCGTTGTTCAACCCTCGTACGGAGAATGCTACGGGGGTAGACCCGCGGGGCCCTCGGATTAGGGTTTCGTCGGAAAAGGACCGCCCGAGTGCCGGGATGCCACGGGAACATGCGTGTGGCCCTAGCATACATGCACAAGGGTGGTGGATTGCCCCTAGACGGAAAACCTAGCTCCCGGGTGTGACCGTCCACGTTGCATGCGATAACACCTATAGAAGCGTGCTGGACATGTAGGAGTAGGCTCCCGCCGCGGGTCAAACGAGGGTAGACCGGTGGAACCCTGGGCCTATCCTTGGTTTTCCATGTAGATATGACCAAAAAAAACATAAACCACACAGAGAGTGCGTTGTTCAACCCTCGTACGGAGAATGCTACGGGGGTAGACCCGCGGGGCCCTCGGATTAGGGTTTCGTCGGAAAAGGACCGCCCGAGTGCCGGGATGCCACGGGAACATGCGTGTGGCCCTAGCATACATGCACAAGGGTGGTGGATTGCCCCTAGACGGAAAACCTAGCTCCCGGGTGTGACCGTCCACGTTGCATGCGATAACACCTATAGAAGCGTGCTGGACATGTAGGAGTAGGCTCCCGCCGCGGGTCAAACGAGGGTAGACCGGTGGAACCCTGGGCCTATCCTTGGTTTTCCATGTAGATATGACCTAAACAAACCTAAACCACCAAGAGAGTGCGTTGTTCAACCCTCGTACGGAGAATGCTACGGGGGTAGACCCGCGGGGCCCTCGGATTAGGGTTTTGTCGGAAAAGGACCGCCCGAGTGCCGGGATGCCACGGGAACATGCGTGTGGCCCTAGCATACATGCACAAGGGTGGTGGATTGCCCCTAGACGGAAAACCTAGCTCCCGGGTGTGACCGTCCACGTTGCATGCGATAACACCTATAGAAGCGTGCTGGACATGTAGGAGTAGGCTCCCGCCGCGGGTCAAACGAGGGTAGACCGGTGGAACCCTGGGCCTATCCTTGGTTTTCCATGTAGATATGACCTAAACAAACCTAAACCACCGAGAGAGTGCGTTGTTCAACCCTCGTACGGAGAATGCTACGGGGGTAGACCCGCGGGGCCCTCGGATTAGGGTTTCGTCGGAAAAGGACCGCCCGAGTGCCGGGATGCCACGGGAACATGCGTGTGGCCCTAGCATACATGCACAAGGGTGGTGGATTGCCCCTAGACGGAAAACCTAGCTCCCGGGTGTGACCGTCCACGTTGCATGCGATAACACCTATAGAAGCGTGCTGGACATGTAGGAGTAGGCTCCCGCCGCGGGTCAAACGAGGGTAGACCGGTGGAACCCTGGGCCTATCCTTGGTTTTCCATGTAGATATGACCTAAACAAACCTAAACCACCGAGAGAGTGCGTTGTTCAACCCTCGTACGGAGAATGCTACGGGGGTAGACCCGCGGGGCCCTCGGATTAGGGTTTCGTCGGAAAAGGACTGCCCGAGTGCCGGGATGCCACGGGAACATGCGTGTGGCCCTAGCATACATGCACAAGGGTGGTGGATTGCCCCTAGACGGAAAACCTAGCTCCCGGGTGTGACCGTCCACGTTGCATGCGATAACACCTATAGAAGCGTGCTGGACATGTAGGAGTAGGCTCCCGCCGCGGGTCAAACGAGGGTAGACCGGTGGAACCCTGGGCCTATCCTTGGTTTTCCATGTAGATATGACCTAAACAAACCTAAACCACCGAGAGAGTGCGTTGTTCAACCCTCGTACGGAGAATGCTACGGGGGTAGACCCGCGGGGCCCTCGGATTAGGGTTTCGTCGGAAAAGGACCGCCCGAGTGCCGGGATGCCACGGGAACATGCGTGTGGCCCTAGCATACATGCACAAGGGTGGTGGATTGCCCCTAGACGGAAAACCTAGCTCCCGGGTGTGACCGTCCATGTTGCATGCGATAACACCTATAGAAGCGTGCTGGACATGTAGGAGTAGGCTCCCGCCGCGGGTCAAACGAGGGTAGACCGGTGGAACCCTGGGCCTATCCTTGGTTTTCCATGTAGATATGACCTAAAAAAACCTAAACCACAAAGAGAGTGCGTTGTTCAACCCTCGTACGGAGAATGCTACGGGGGTAGACCCGCGGGGCCCTCGGATTAGGGTTTCGTCGGAAAAGGACCGCCCGAGTGCCGGGATGCCACGGGAACATGCGTGTGGCCCTAGCATACATGCACAAGGGTGGTGGATTGCCCCTAGACGGAAAACCTAGCTCCGGGTGTGACCGTCCATGTTGCATGCGATAACACCTATAGAAGTGTGCTGGACATGTAGGAGTAGGCTCCCGCCGCGGGTCAAACGAGGGTAGACCGGTGGAACCCTGGGCCTATCCTTGGTTTTCCATGTAGATATGACCTAAACAAACCTAAACCACCAAGAGAGTGCGTTGTTCAACCCTCGTACGGAGAATGCTACGGGGGTAGACCCGCGGGGCCCTCGGATTAGGGTTTCATCGGAAAAGGACCGCCCGAGTGCCGGGATGCCACGGGAACATGCGTGTGGCCCTAGCATACATGCACAAGGGTGGTGGATTGCCCCTAGACGGAAAACCTAGCTCCCGGGTGTGACCGTCCACGTTGCATGCGATAACACCTATAGAAGCGTGCTGGACATGTAGGAGTAGGCTCCCGCCGCGGGTCAAACGAGGGTAGACCGGTGGAACCCTGGGCCTATCCTTGGTTTTCCATGTAGATATGACCTAAACAAACCTAAACCACCGAGAGAGTGCGTTGTTCAACCCTCGTACGGAGAATGCTACGGGGGTAGACCCGCGGGGCCCTCGGATTAGGGTTTCGTCGGAAAAGGACCGCCCGAGTGCCGGGATGCCACGGGAACATGCGTGTGGCCCTAGCATACATGCACAAGGGTGGTGGATTGCCCCTAGACGGAAAACCTAGCTCCCGGGTGTGACCGTCCACGTTGCATGCGATAACACCTATAGAAGCGTGCTGGACATGTAGGAGTAGGCTCCCGCCGCGGGTCAAACGAGGGTAGACCGGTGGAACCCTGGGCCTATCCTTGGTTTTCCATGTAGATATGACCTAAAAAAACCTAAACCACAAGAGAGTGCGTTGTTCAACCCTCGTACGGAGAATGCTACGGGGGTAGACCCGCGGGGCCCTCGGATTAGGGTTTCGTCGGAAAAGGACCGCCCGAGTGCCGGGATGCCACGGGAACATGCGTGTGGCCCTAGCATACATGCACAAGGGTGGTGGATTGCCCCTAGACGGAAAACCTAGCTCCCGGGTGTGACCGTCCACGTTGCATGCGATAACACCTATAGAAGCGTGCTGGACATGTAGGAGTAGGCTCCCGCCGCGGGTCAAACGAGGGTAGACCGGTGGGACCCTGGGCCTATCCTTGGTTTTCCATGTAGATATGACCTAAACAAACCTAAACCACCAAGAGAGTGCGTTGTTCAACCCTCGTACGGAGAATGCTACGGGGGTAGACCCGCGGGGCCCTCGGATTAGGGTTTCGTCGGAAAAGGACCGCCCGAGTGCCGGGATGCCACGGGAACATGCGTGTGGCCCTAGCATACATGCACAAGGGTGGTGGATTGCCCCTAGACGGAAAACCTAGCTCCCGGGTGTGACCGTCCACGTTGCATGCGATAACACCTATAGAAGCGTGCTGGACATGTAGGAGTAGGCTCCCGCCGCGGGTCAAACGAGGGTAGACCGGTGGAACCCTGGGCCTATCCTTGGTTTTCCATGTAGATATGACCTAAACAAACCTAAACCACCGAGAGAGTGCGTTGTTCAACCCTCGTACGGAGAATGCTACGGGGGTAGACCCGCGGGGCCCTCGGATTAGGGTTTCGTCGGAAAAGGACCGCCCGAGTGCCGGGATGCCCGGGAACATGCGTGTGGCCCTAGCATACATGCACAAGGGTGGTGGATTGCCCCTAGACGGAAAACCTAGCTCCCGGGTGTGACCGTCCACGTTGCATGCGATAACACCTATAGAAGCGTGCTGGACATGTAGGAGTAGGCTCCCGCCGCAGGTCAAACGAGGGTAGACCGGTGGAACCCTGGGCCTATCCTTGGTTTTCCATGTAGATATGACCTAAACAAACCTAAACCACCGAGAGAGTGCGTTGTTCAACCCTCGTACGGAGAATGCTACGGGGGTAGACCCGCGGGGCCCTCGGATTAGGGTTTCGTCGGAAAAGGACCTGCCCGAGTGCCGGGATGCCACGGGAACATGCGTGTGGCCCTAGCATACATGCACAAGGGTGGTGATTGCCCCTAGACGGAAAACCTAGCTCCCGGGTGTGACCGTCCACGTTGCATGCGATAACACCTATAGAAGCGTGCTGGACATGTAGGAGTAGGCTCCCGCCGCGGGTCAAACGAGGGTAGACCGGTGGAACCCTGGGCCTATCCTTGGTTTTCCATGTAGATATGACCTAAACAAACCTAAACCACCGAGAGAGTGCGTTGTTCAACCCTCGTACGGAGAATGCTACGGGGGTAGACCCGCGGGGCCCTCGGATTAGGGTTTCGTCAGAAAAGGACCGCCCGAGTGCCGGGATGCCACGGGAACATGCGTGTGGCCCTAGCATACATGCACAAGGGTGGTGGATTGCCCCTAGACGGAAAACCTAGCTCCCGGGTGTGACCGTCCACGTTGCATGCGATAACACCTATAGAAGCGTGCTGGACATGTAGGAGTAGGCTCCCGCCGCGGGTCAAACGAGGGTAGACCGGTGGAACCCTGGGCCTATCCTTGGTTTTCCATGTAGATATGACCTAAACAAACCTAAACCACCGAGAGAGTGCGTTGTTCAACCCTCGTACGGAGAATGCTACGGGGGTAGACCCGCGGGGCCCTCGGATTAGGGTTTCGTCGGAAAAGGACTGCCCGAGTGCCGGGATGCCACGGGAACATGCGTGTGGCCCTAGCATACATGCACAAGGGTGGTGGATTGCCCCTAGACGGAAAACCTAGCTCCCGGGTGTGACCGTCCACGTTGCATGCGATAACACCTATAGAAGCGTGCTGGACATGTAGGAGTAGGCTCCCGCCGCGGGTCAAACGAGGTAGACCGGTGGAACCCTGGGCCTATCCTTGGTTTTCCATGTAGATATGACCTAAACAAACCTAAACCACCGAGAGAGTGCGTTGTTCAACCCTCGTACGGAGAATGCTACGGTGGTAGACCCGCGGGGCCCTCGGATTAGGGTTTCATCAGAAAAGGACCGCCCGAGTGCCGGGATGCCACGGGAACATGCGTGTGGCCCTAGCATACATGCACAAGGGTGGTGGATTGCCCCTAGACGGAAAACCTAGCTCCCGGGTGTGACCGTCCATGTTGCATGCGATAACACCTATAGAAGCGTGCTGGACATGTAGGAGTAGGCTCCCGCCGCGGGTCAAACGAGGGTAGACCGGTGGAACCCTGGGCCTATCCTTGGTTTTCCATGTAGATATGACCTAAACAAAGCTAAACCACCGAGAGAGTGCGTTGTTAAACCCTCGTACGGAGAATACTACGGGGGTAGACCCGCGGGGCCCTCGGATTAGGGTTTCGTCGGAAAAGGACCGCCTGAGTGCCGGGATGCCACGGGAACATGCGTGTGGCCCTAGCATACATGCACAAGGGTGGTGGATTGCCCCTAGACGGAAAACCTAGCTCCCGGGTGTGACCGTCCACGTTGCATGCGATAACACCTATAGAAGCGTGCTGGACATGTAGGAGTAGGCTCCCGCCGCGGGTCAAACGAGGGTAGACCGGTGGAACCCTGGGCCTATCCTTGGTTTTCCATGTAGATATGACCTAAACAAACCTAAACCACCGAGAGAGTGCGTTGCTCAACCCTCGTACGGAGAATGCTACGGGGGTAGACCCGCGGGGCCCTCGGATTAGGGTTTCGTTGGAAAAGGACCGCCCGAGTGCCGGGATGCCACGGGAACATGCGTGTGGCCCTAGCATACATGCACAAGGGTGGTGGATTGCCCCTAGACGGAAAACCTAGCTCCCGGGTGTGACCGTCCATGTTGCATGCGATAACACCTATAGAAGCGTGCTGGACATGTAGGAGTGGCTCCCGCCGCGGGTCAAACGAGGGTAGACCGGTGGAACCCTGGGCCTATCCTTGGTTTTCCATGTAGATATGACCAAAAAAACATAAACCACAGAGAGAGTGCATTGTTCAACCGTCGTACGGAGAATGCTACGGGGGTAGACCCGCGGGGCCCTCAGATTAGGGTTTCGTCGGAAAAGGACCGCCCGAGTGCCGGGATGCCATGGGAACATGCGTGTGGCCCTAGCATACATGCACAAGGGTGGTGTATTTCCCCTAGAGGGAAAACCTAGCTCCCGGGTGTGACCGTCCACGTTGCATGCCATAACACTGATAGAAGCGTGCTGGACATGTAGGAGTAGACTCCCGCCGCGGGTCAAACGAGGGTAGACCGGTGGGACCCTGGGCCTATCCTTGGTTTTCCATGTATATATGACCTAAACAAACCTAAACCACCAAGAGAGTGCGTTGTTCAACCCTCGTACGGAGAATGCTACGGGGCTAGACCCGCGGGGCCCTCGGATTAGGGTTTGTCGGAAAAGGACCGCCCGAGTGACGGGATGCCACGGGAACATGCGTGTGGCCCTAGCATACATGCACAAGGGTGGTGTATTGCCCCTAGACGGAAAACCTAGCTCCCGGGTGTGACCGTCCACGTTGCATGCGATAACACCTATAGAAGCGTGCTGGACATGTAGGAGTAGGCTCCCGCCGCGGGTCAAACGAGGGTAGACCGGTGGAACCCTGGGCCTATCCGTGGTTTTCCATGTATATATGACCTAAACAACCTAAACCACCAGAGAGTGCATTGTTCAACCCTCGTACGGAGAATGCTACGGGGGTAGACCCGCGGGGCCCTCGGATTAGGGTTTTGTCGGAAAAGGACCGCCCGAGTGCCGGGATGCCACGGGAACATGCGTGTGGCCCTAGCATACATGCACAAGGGTGGTGGATTGCCCCTAGACGGAAAACCTAGCTCCCGGGTGTGACCGTCCACGTTGCATGCGATAACACCTATAGAAGTGTGCTGGACATGTAGGAGTAGGCTCCCGCCGCGGGTCAAACGAGGGTCGACCGGTGGAACCCTGGGCCTATCCTTGGTTTTCCATGTAGATATGACCTAAAAAAATAAACCACCGAGAGAGTGCGTTGTTCAACCCTCGTACGGAGAATGCTACGGGGGTAGACCCGCGGGGCCCTCGGATTAGGGTTTCATCAGAAAAGGACCGCCCGAGTGCCGGGATGCCACGGGAACATGCGTGTGGCCCTAGCATACATGCACAAGGGTGGTGGATTGCCCCTAGACGGAAAACCTAGCTCCCGGGTGTGACCGTCCATGTTGCATGCGATAACACCTATAGAAGCGTGCTGGACATGTAGGAGTAGGCTCCCGCCGCGGGTCAAACGAGGGTAGACCGGTGGAACCCTGAGCCTATCCTTGGTTTTCCATGTAGATATGACCTAAACAAACCTAAACCACCGAGAGAGTGCGTTGTTCAACCCTCGTACGGAGAATGCTACGGGGGTAGACCCGCGGGGCCCTCGGATTAGGGTTTCGTCGGAAAAGGACTGCCCGAGTGCCGGGATGCCACGGGAACATGTGTGTGGCCCTAGCATACATGCACAAGGGTGGTGGATTGCCCCTAGACGGAAAACCTAGCTCCCGGGTGTGACCGTCCACGTTGCATGCGATAACACCTATAGAAGCGTGCTGGACATGTAGGAGTAGGCTCCCGCCGCGGGTCAAACGAGGGTAGACCGGTGGAACCCTGGGCCTATCCTTGGTTTCCATGTAGAGATGACCTAAACAAACCTAAACCACCGAGAGAGTGCGTTGCTCAACCCTCGTACGGAGAATGCTACGGGGGTAGACCCGCGGGGCCCTCGGATTAGGGTTTCGTTGGAAAAGGACCGCCCGAGTGCCGGGATGCCACGGGAACATGCGTGTGGCGCTAGCATACATGCACAAGGGTGGTGGATTGCCCCTAGACGGAAAACCTAGCTCCCGGGTGTGACCGTCCATGTTGCCTGCGATAACACCTATAGAAGCATGCTGGACATGTAGGAGTTGGCTCCCGCCGCGGGTCAAACGAGGGTAGACCGGTGGAACCCTAGGCCTATTATTGGTTTTCCATGTAGATATGACCAAAAAAACATAAACCACAGAGAGAGTGCGTTGTTCAACCCTCGTACGGAGAATGCTACGGGGGTAGACCCGCGGGGCCCTCAGATTAGGGTTTCGTCGGAAAAGGACCGCCCGAGTGCCGGGATGCCACGGGAACATGCGTGTGGCCCTAGCATACATGCACAAGGGTGGTGTATTGCCCCTAGAGGGAAAACCTAGCTCCCGGGTGTGACCGTCCACGTTGCATGCCATAACACCTATAGAAGCGTGCTGGACATGTAGGAGTAGGCTCCCGCCGCGGGTCAAACGAGGGTAGACCGGTGGGACCCTGGGCCTATCCTTGGTTTTCCATGTATATATGACCTAAACAAACCTAAACCACCAAGAGAGTGCGTTGTTCAACCCTCGTACGGAGAATGCTACGGGGGTAGACCCGCGGGGCCCTCGGATTAGGGTTTTGTCGGAAAAGGACCGCCCGAGTGACGGGATGCCACGGGAACATGCGTGTGGCCCTAGCATACATGCACAAGGGTGGTGTATTGCCCCTAGACGGAAAACCTAGCTCCCGGGTGTGACCGTCCACGTTGCATGCGATAACACCTATAGAAGCGTGCTGGACATGTAGGAGTAGGCTCCCGCCGCGGGTCAAACGAGGGTAGACCGGTGGAACCCTGGGCCTATCCTTGGTTTTCCATGTATATATGACCTAAACAAACCTAAACCACCAAGAGAGTGCATTGTTCAACCCTCGTACGGAGAATGCTACGGGGGTAGACCCGCAGGGCCCTCGGATTAGGGTTTTGTCGGAAAAGGACCGCCCGAGTGCCGGGATGCCACGGGAACATGCGTGTGGCCCTAGCATACATGCACAAGGGTGGTGGATTGCCCCTAGACGGAAAACCTAGCTCCCGGGTGTGACCGTCCACGTTGCATGCGATAACACCTATAGAAGCGTGCTGGACATGTAGGAGTAGGCTCCCGCCGCGGGTCAAACGAGGGTCGACCGGTGGAACCCTGGGCCTATGCTTGGTTTTCCACGTAGATATGACCTAAACAAACCTAAACCACCGAGAGAGTGCGTTTCTCAACCCTCGTACGGAGAATGCTACGGGGGTAGACCCGCGGGGCCCTTGGATTAGGGTTTCATCGGAAAAGGACCGTCCAAGTGCCGGGATGCCACGGGAACATGTGTGTGGCCCTAGCATACATGCACAAGGGTGGTGTATTGCCCCTAGACGGAAAACCTAGCTCCCGGGTGTGACCGTCCACGTTGCATGCGATAACACCTATAGAAGCGTGCTGGACATGTCGGAGTAGGCTCCCGCCGCAGGTCAAACGAGGGTAGACCAGTGGAACCCTGGGCCTATCCTTGGTTTTCCATGAAGATATGACCTAAACAAACCTAAACCACCGAGAGAGTGCGTTGTTCAATCCTTGTACGGAGAATGCTACGGGGGTAGACCCGCGGGGCCCTCGGATTAGGGTTTCGTCGGAAAAGGACTGCCCGAGTGCCGGGATGCCACGGGAACATGCGTGTGGCCCTAGCATACATTCACAAGGGTGGTTGGGGAAGACGACGGGGGGGAGAGAGGAGGCCAGCGGTGGGACCGGGGCAGGGCGGGCCCGGCTGGCAGGGGGGTGGGGGAACTGGGGAGGACCGGGTCCAGGGGAGGTGGAAACTGGGGGAGGCAGGAGCGTGTGCGTACAGCGTGGAGTGGGGGACAGGGTGGGGCCCGGTCGGCTGGCTGTGAGGAGAGAGAGGATAGAGAGGGAGGTGGTTTAGCCTAGGTGGCAGCATCCTAGTGGCTGGGGGGGGGGGGAGAAGGTGAGGTGGCGGATGGGGAGTGGCCAGGGTGAGGTGGCTGGGGAGAGAGGGTAGAGTTTTAGGTAGGAATAGGATTAGGTAGGGCTGGTAGGTGGACCGATTTAAAAATCTGGGGCGGTCGTTCGGGTCAATCGGCCCGTTCGACTGCCCCGCAAAAATAAATATAAATTTTATCTGTTTAATTGGACCGTTTGCAAACCGCTCGCGGCCAAAACAAAATAATCCGGCGACCCGGGTTTTGCGTGTTTGAATTAAGAGGGGGCGTTTGGAAAACAAAAACGGGCGTTGCGAAAATAGTTTTGGCAAACAATGCATGTTGATGACGATGCAATGCACAAATTCAACGCGATTTTCTAGTAGTGGTTTTGCGGGATGCCACAATTCGACACCACTAACAATGGATCTCGCCCTCGAGATCCGCCTCATGGTTCCGGAAAGAAGGTCGGCGAACTGCATCTTCTCGCTTCGTGTAGATCTTCGCGACACCACTAACAAGAGGGCGTTGTCCCTGTTCGTCAAGAGAACACTCCGGATAAACAACGGGCGAAGTTAAAGGTAAGGTCACCTCTAACTTCCATGGAAGGAGTAAAATTGCATCGATCCACCATTCAATGTACATAAGCGAATGATAAGAGTAGTGGTATGGTCGCGACTCCATCCCGCACTCAAAGCATTACCCTGTACACGAACAGATAGATTATGCAACCAACCCTCAGATTCAGACTGAAGATCTCGACAAGCGAGGTTCGGATCAAAGGAGTGATGCAGACTCTGCATCGGAGCTGGCGTGGATGATGTCGTCTTGTCAGAAAACACCGGAAGGAACAACAAGGAATAAAGAATGGTACCACGGAAGACGGATTCCTCGGATAGCATGAAGACCGGATGTAGCAACACCGTTACCAAAAGAGGAAGCGAAACCCTGAAGGTACGACGGAAAACCCACCACGAGAAGTCCTGGACTCGAAGAAAAGATAAGAGAGCAGATTCAAAACACGTCGAGGTAAGAGGAGAATAGCAGAGGGGTAAGGAATAAAAATCAGACCTAACCAGATCTATCCAACCGATTTTGCAAAATAGTTTTGACACTCTACTTCGGCCGTTAGCTAGGTTATCCTACAGGCTGGACTTGTGGGGTATCGCAACTGCTGAGCTCTGATACCACTCTGTAACACCCTCAGAATCGGACCTATGCAAGTTTGAGCAAAATTCGCCAAACCCGCATAGAAACGATTCAAAGGTGCCCACCAGGCACTTTCGTGCGGGTGGAAAACGAAGTAGTAACAGTACACAACAGTCCTCGATGGGACCCACCGAACAGATATATATAACAGCGACTCAAAGAGTCAAGAATACAGATATAATATACAAGATCCAAATCACCTCGAAAACGGTAGAGCGTCCGGCTACGGACAAGAAGCAAATGGGGCTAAGAGCCCTGAAGAATAACCAATGGCGTCCATAACCCTGCCCAGGCCAAGCCGGAAGGGTAACCCTGCTAACGGCGTCGATCTCAAAACCTGCTTAAACAAAAGGGGTGCCGACAAAGGGCAAAGGAAAAAGAAGGAGCGTCAGTACTGAGGCCAGTACACGGCGAGGCTAGAATTCGGCGGTCCTCGCCTACATAGGTATAGTGGACTGAGCGGCAGCGGCAGCATGCACTAAACAACCTATAGAGACTCGATACAACTGGCGGTTATCAGAGAGGGGTGAGAATGATCTAACCGGATCCAACCTGAAGCTAACACCAAACAAACCCATCCTGGTGTTTCCCCCTCGAAACCAAACGAGGAAGTCAACCGAGGAACTCACACAGTTGGCAGTTTTATTTATTCAGTTATCGTGGCAATAATTACTAGTCAGGTATAGATAATCATCCTGATAAAATAAGCAGTGGGCACTTTTATTTAACCATTCCGTTATAGTTGCAACATTTACTAATCAGATACAGATAGCATGAGATAAACCCAAAACCCAGCAGTTGTTGGTACTTTTATTCAGCCATTCCGTTGTAGTTGCATTTCTTACTAGTCAGGTACAATGGTCGCAAGCGACACTCCAAAACAAGCAATTGTGGGCAGTATTAATTTGACATTCCATTATAGTGAAGCTGATTACTAGTCATTATAAGTCAAATTTATAGCAGTAAACTTTAGTTATGCTTGTCTATGATCGAGAAACTGTGCTCCAAGTCGTCCATATCCGCGGACACGGCTTTCAGAAAGTTTTACCCGGCCGGGGTGCACCAATAGCAACACACACTCGATCAACCTCGGAAAAACCAAATCAAAACCCAACGAGGCTTTCACGACAAAGCAATCACAAGATTCAGAAATATTTCAGGGGGCCACCCCTTAAGTAGATCCCGCAACGGAGTAAGCAAGCTCCGAGACGGCCTCAAGGTCTGGGTAGACGGCTGTGAGCGACTGGGAACCCCAAACGGGGCTTGTCGACACCGCGTAAACGTGTCCCGATCTTAAACAGTACAGTGTGCAGTACCTCGCACAATCGTAAATAAAGCAGTAAAACATGGCATAAGTACAGGATAGTAATAAAACCTCAAACTAGTTTGTGGCCCCAAGAAATAAGACGGAATCAAGCTCTGGCTAAGGGGGGTCCCATATACCTCCCGGATGTGGATAGCGCGATAAATCAAGGAACAGGTATCAAGTACTCGGGGTCTTACGGGACACAAGTGGGCGTTCGGAAAACCAAATATTATCTATCACCCACCGATGCCTCTGCTTAATCAATTTTAGTTGTTAAACAGAAATTAAAGTGACGATAAGTAAAACTAGAATCATCTCCAACAACAACATGCGGCAATACATTAGCAACTGAGGCACTTGACGACACGCAACAGCACTTGAGCAAGCGACTACGACGCGCAAGTCCAACTATCTACCAAACAACAGGTAATAGGGTGTGTCCAAGGTAATATAGGGCTGCAAGGGATATCACGGGTACGGAAAACTAGAGCATCGCAACACAGATAGCAATAGATCAACATGAGGGAATAAAGACTATAAAAGTAAGATAGGTAGAAAGGGGAAGATGCTCGCCTGAAAACATTGTCGAAGGTTTAACCGAAGATCGGGGCGAAGCTCACATCAACTCAACGGCCTTATCCGCGAAGAACCAAATCACTAGAAGAAACACCGGATGCAATATTTAATACACGGCAGAAGATCGGCATGATGCATGTATGATGGATGACATGGCAAAGGTGTGATGCGATTAGGTCATATTAAGCGGAACCGGGGTCCCGACAATTAATTAGGCGGTTCATGTTATTTACCTACCCCGCAATTTAAATGTTGTATTAACATGGCAGAAGTTATTACCGGGTTCGCTACACCAATTTAAATGAGGCCGATATGAGACTAGATTTGCCCGCATATGGGCCCCATATTTAATTATTAGGTGAATCGGCATAAGGCCCCCAAACCAATGCTATGCATGCGGGAATGACAATTTAATGTGCAACAAATTGATATGTTATAAAATAGGGTTCGAGGAAAAGGGGGCACACATCAGAGGGGTCTCGACGATCTTGGGTTCCGGGGTTCGGGGTTGGTCTCAGGGTTCAGGGTCGGTCTCGGGGTTCGACGGAACGTTCTCGGCTCCGGGGTTAGGGTCTTGGCGCATCCGGGGTCTAGGTGTCCGGGGTGACGCACTCGGCGTCCTCGAGGGAGTTCTTGTCGCACATGTGTCCTTCGGGTTCTATGTCGATGATCATGCCGTCGAGAAGAACTTGCCGGGTCCGCGTGTCGGGTCGGTCTTGGCGTTCGGGTGAAGCACTTGGTGTCCGGCGGAGTGCTTGTCATATCCGTGAAGAAGAGCATGTCGGTCCACGGGGTTCGGCCTCCGTGTGGCGACCTTGGGGGTACCGGTGTCCTTGGTTTCCACGATGGCGGGCTTGTCCTTCGTGATGGCGAACTCGATGTCCCGAGAAGACCTTGGGGTGCCCACCTTGTTCATCTGGGGGCCGGCATCGGTTGGTCTTGTCCGGGAGGAGACCTTGGCGACGGGATCGAAGATCTTGCTGCGGGTCGGGCTTCGGACCGAACTCGGCCTCTCGAACGGCTTCGGCTGGGCGACTGCGGTCGGTCTCAGACGGCACACGCGGTCAGACAGCGAACGAAAAGAGGGTCCCGGGGTGCAGCGGAAGACGACAGGGAGGGGGCTCGCGTCCCTGGCGGCGGACGGGGGACGGTGGAGAGAGGCGGCGAGGAGCCTGACGAGGAGGCCCTGGGCGGCTCCGCGGCGAGGTGGCTCCGGGCGGCGGCCGGAGGGGCCCTGCAGCGGCGCAGCGAGATGGTTGCTGGGGGTGGGGCAGAGGCCGCTGGGCCGGGGCGAACGTGGCCGGCGAGCTCGCGGGCTGCCTGGCGCAGGCGGGCCACGCGCCGGCGGCGGCGGAGGAAGCCTGGGGACCGGGAGGAGCCGGGCGCGGACAGACGGGCGAGCGGGACCGGCGGGCGGCGCGGAGCGGTTCGCGCCGGCGAGGGCTGCTGAGGTCGGGGGCGGGAGGCGCGAGCTGCGGGGACGGCGGGCGGCGAGCAAACGGGAGCTGCGGGGACGGCGGAGGCCGGCCGGAAAGCGCGGCGGACGCGGGGGAGCTGCCTGCGAGGGGTGGAGCGAGGCGGGAAGGTGGAGAGGAGGGGGCTCGACGCGGGGCCAGAGGGAGAGGCGGGGTGCGGTGGCTGCTAGGCGGGGGCAGGCGGCGGAAGAGCTAGCGCGCAGGAGGGGGCGGGGCGGTTGCGAGGAAGGCGCAGGCGCGGGCGGTTGGGGAAGACGACGGGGGGGGAGAGAGGAGGCCAGCGGTGGGACCGGGGCAGGGCGGGCCCGGCTGGCAGGGGGGTGGGGGAACTGGGGAGGACCGGGTCCAGGGGAGGTGGAAACTGGGGGAGGCAGGAGCGTGTGCGTACAGCGTGGAGTGGGGGCCAGGGTGGGGCCCGGTCGGCTGGCTGTGAGGAGAGAGAGGATAGAGAGGGAGGTGGTTTAGCCTAGGTGGCAGCATCCTAGTGGCTGGGGGGGAGGGGAGAAGGTGAGGTGGCGGATGGGGAGTGGCCAGGGTGAGGTGGCTGGGGAGAGAGGGTAGAGTTTTAGGTAGGAATAGGATTAGGTAGGGCTGGCAGGTGGACCGATTTAAAAATCTGGGGCGGTCGTTCGGGTCAATCGGCCCGTTCGACTGCCCCGCAAAAATAAATATAAATTTTATCTGTTTAATTGGACCGTTTGCAAACCGCTCGCGGCCAAAACAAAATAATCCGGCGACCCGGGTTTTGTGTGTTTGAATTAAGAGGGGGCGTTTGGAAAACAAAAACGGGCGTTGCGAAAATAGTTTTGGCAAACAATGCATGTTGATGACGATGCAATGCACAAATTCAACGCGATTTTCTAGTAGTGGTTTTGCGGGATGCCACAATTCGACACCACTAACAATGGATCTCGCCCTCGAGATCCGCCTCATGGTTCCGGAAAGAAGGTCGGCGAACTGCATCTTCTCGCTTCGTGTAGATCTTCGCGACACCACTAACAAGAGGGCGTTGTCCCTGTTCGTCAAGAGAACACTCCGGATAAACAACGGGCGAAGTTAAAGGTAAGGTCACCTCTAACTTCCATGGAAGGAGTAAAATTGCATCGATCCACCATTCAATGTACATAAGCGAATGATAAGAGTAGTGGTATGGTCGCGACTCCATCCCGCACTCAAAGCATTACCCTGTACACGAACAGATAGATTATGCAACCAACCCTCAGATTCAGACTGAAGATCTCGACAAGCGAGGTTCGGATCAAAGGAGTGATGCAGACTCTGCATCGGAGCTGGCGTGGATGATGTCGTCGCGTCAGAAAACACCGGAAGGAACAACAAGGAATAAAGAATGGTACCACGGAAGACGGATTCCTCGGATAGCATGAAGACCGGATGTAGCAACACCGTTACCAAAAGAGGAAGCGAAACCCTGAAGGTACGACGGAAAACCCACCACGAGAAGTCCTGGACTCGAAGAAAAGATAAGAGAGCAGATTCAAAACACGTCGAGGTAAGAGGAGAATAGCAGAGGGGTAAGGAATAAAAATCAGACCTAACCAGATCTATCCAACCGATTTTGCAAAATAGTTTTGACACTCTACTTCGGCCGTTAGCTAGGTTATCCTACAGGCTGGACTTGTGGGGTATCGCAACTGCTGAGCTCTGATACCACTCTGTAACACCCTCAGAATCGGACCTATGCAAGTTTGAGCAAAATTCGCCAAACCCGCATAGAAACGATTCAAAGGTGCCCACCAGGCACTTTCGTGCGGGTGGAAAACGAAGTAGTAACAGTACACAATAGTCCTTGATGGGACCCACCGAACAGATATATATAACAGCGACTCAAAGAGTCAAGAATACAGATATAATATACAAGATCCAAATCACCTCGAAAACGGTAGAGCGTCCGGCTACGGACAAGAAGCAAATGGGGCTAAGAGCCCTGAAGAATAACCAATGGCGTCCATAACCCTGCCCAGGCCAAGCCGGAAGGGTAACCCTGCTAACGGCGTCGATCTCAAAACCTGCTTAAACAAAAGGGGTGCCGACAAAGGGCAAAGGAAAAAGAAGGAGCGTCAGTACTGAGGCCAGTACACGGCGAGGCTAGAATTCGGCGGTCCTCGCCTACATAGGTATAGTGGACTGAGCGGTAGCGGCAGCATGCACTAAACAACCTATAGAGACTCGATACAACTGGCGGTTATCAGAGAGGGGTGAGAATGATCTAACCGGATCCAACCTGAAGCTAACACCAAACAAACCCATCCTGGTGTTTCCCCCTCGAAACCAAACGAGGAAGTCAACCGAGGAACTCACACAGTTGGCAGTTTTATTTATTCAGTTATCGTGGCAATAATTACTAGTCAGGTATAGATAATCATCCTGATAAAATAAGCAGTGGGCACTTTTATTTAACCATTCCGTTATAGTTGCAACATTTACTAATCAGATACAGATAGCATGAGATAAACCCAAAACCCAGCAGTTGTTGGTACTTTTATTCAGCCATTCCGTTGTAGTTGCATTTCTTACTAGTCAGGTACAATGGTCGCAAGCGACACTCCAAAACAAGCAATTGTGGGCAGTATTAATTTGACATTCCATTATAGTGAAGCTGATTACTAGTCATTATAAGTCAAATTTATAGCAGTAAACTTTAGTTATGCTTGTCTATGATCGAGAAACTGTGCTCCAAGTCGTCCATATCCGCGGACACGGCTTTCAGAAAGTTTTACCCGGCCGGGGTGCACCAATAGCAACACACACTCGATCAACCTCGGAAAAACCAAATCAAAACCCAACGAGGCTTTCACGACAAAGCAATCACAAGATTCAGAAATATTTCAGGGGGCCACCCTTAAGTAGATCCCGCAACGGAGTAAGCAAGCTCCGAGACGGCCTCAAGGTCTGGGTAGACGGCTGTGAGCGACTGGGAACCCCAAACGGGGCTTGTCGACACCGCGTAAACGTGTCCCGATCTTAAACAGTACAGTGTGCAGTACCTCGCACAATCGTAAATAAAGCAGTAAAACATGGCATAAGTACAGGATAGTAATAAAACCTCAAACTAGTTTGTGGCCCCAAGAAATAAGACGGAATCAAGCTCTGGCTAAGGGGGGTCCCATATACCTCCCGGATGTGGATAGCGCGATAAATCAAGGAACAGGTATCAAGTACTCGGGGTCTTACGGGACACAAGTGGGCGTTCGGAAAACCAAATATTATCTATCACCCACCGATGCCTCTGCTTAATCAATTTTAGTTGTTAAACAGAAATTAAAGTGACGATAAGTAAAACTAGAATCATCTCCAACAACAACATGCGGCAATACATTAGCAACTGAGGCACTTGACGACACGCAACAGCACTTGAGCAAGCGACTACGACGCGCAAGTCCAACTATCTACCAAACAACAGGTAATAGGGTGTGTCCAAGGTAATATAGGGCTGCAAGGGATATCACGGGTACGGAAAACTAGAGCATCGCAACACAGATAGCAATAGATCAACATGAGGGAATAAAGACTATAAAAGTAAGATAGGTAGAAAGGGGAAGATGCTCGCCTGAAAACATTGTCGAAGGTTTAACCGAAGATCGGGGCGAAGCTCACATCAACTCAACGGCCTTATCCGCGAAGAACCAAATCACTAGAAGAAACACCGGATGCAATATTTAATACACGGCAGAAGATCGGCATGATGCATGTATGATGGATGACATGGCAAAGGTGTGATGCGATTAGGTCATATTAAGCGGAACCGGGGTCCCGACAATTAATTAGGCGGTTCATGTTATTTACCTACCCCGCAATTTAAATGTTGTATTAACATGGCAGAAGTTATTACCGGGTTCGCTACACCAATTTAAATGAGGCCGATATGAGACTAGATTTGCCCGCATATGGGCCCCATATTTAATTATTAGGTGAATCGGCATAAGGCCCCCAAACCAATGCTATGCATGCGGGAATGACAATTTAATGTGCAACAAATTGATATGTTATAAAATAGGGTTCGAGGAAAAGGGGGCACACATCAGAGGGGTCTCGACGATCTTGGGTTCCGGGGTTCGGGGTTGGTCTCAGGGTTCAGGGTCGGTCTCGGGGTTCGACGGAACGTTCTCGGCTCCGGGGTTAGGGTCTTGGCGCATCCGGGGTCTAGGTGTCCGGGGTGACGCACTCGGCGTCCTCGAGGGAGTTCTTGTCGCACATGTGTCCTTCGGGTTCTATGTCGATGATCATGTCGTCGAGAAGAACTTGCCGGGTCCGCGTGTCGGGTCGGTCTTGGCGTTCGGGTGAAGCACTTGGTGTCCGGCGGAGTGCTTGTCATATCCGTGAAGAAGAGCATGTCGGTCCACGGGGTTCGGCCTCCGTGTGGCGACCTTGGGGGTACCGGTGTCCTTGGTTTCCACGATGGCGGGCTTGTCCTTCGTGATGGCGAACTCGATGTCCCGAGAAGACCTTGGGGTGCCCACCTTGTTCATCTGGGGGCCGGCATCGGTTGGTCTTGTCCGGGAGGAGACCTTGGCGACGGGATCGAAGATCTTGCTGCGGGTCGGGCTTCGGACCGAACTCGGCCTCTCGAACGGCTTCGGCTGGGCGACTGCGGTCGGTCTCAGACGGCACACGCGGTCAGACAGCGAACGAAAAGAGGGTCCCGGGGTGCAGCGGAAGACGACAGGGAGGGGGCTCGCGTCCCTGGCGGCGGACGGGGGACGGTGGAGAGAGGCGGCGAGGAGCCTGACGAGGAGGCCCTGGGCGGCTCCGCGGCGAGGTGGCTCCGGGCGGCGGCCGGAGGGGCCCTGCAGCGGCGCAGCGAGATGGTTGCTGGGGGTGGGGCAGAGGCCGCTGGGCCGGGGCGAACGTGGCCGGCGAGCTCGCGGGCTGCCTGGCGCAGGCGGGCCACGCGCCGGCGGCGGCGGAGGAAGCCTGGGGACCGGGAGGAGCCGGGCGCGGACAGACGGGCGAGCGGGACCGGCGGGCGGCGCGGAGCGGTTCGCGCCGGCGAGGGCTGCTGAGGTCGGGGGCGGGAGGCGCGAGCTGCGGGGACGGCGGGCGGCGAGCAAACGGGAGCTGCGGGGACGGCGGAGGCCGGCCGGAAAGCGCGGCGGACGCGGGGGAGCTGCCTGCGAGGGGGTGGAGCGAGGCGGGAAGGTGGAGAGGAGGGGGGGCTCGACGCGGGGCCAGAGGGAGAGGCGGGGTGCGGTGGCTGCTAGGCGGGGGCAGGCGGCGGAAGAGCTAGCGCGCAGGAGGGGGCGGGGCGGTTGCGAGGAAGGCGCAGGCGCGGGCGGTTGGGGAAGACGACGGGGGGGGGAGAGAGGAGGCCAGCGGTGGGACCGGGGCAGGGCGGGCCCGGCTGGCAGGGGGGTGGGGGAACTGGGGAGGACCGGGTCCAGGGGAGGTGGAAACTGGGGGAGGCAGGAGCGTGTGCGTACAGCGTGGAGTGGGGGCCAGGGTGGGCCCGGTCGGCTGGCTGTGAGGAGAGAGAGGATAGAGAGGGAGGTGGTTTAGCCTAGGTGGCAGCATCCTAGTGGCTGGGGGGGAGGGGAGAAGGTGAGGTGGCGGATGGGGAGTGGCCAGGGTGAGGTGGCTGGGGAGAGAGGGTAGAGTTTTAGGTAGGAATAGGATTAGGTAGGGCTGGCAGGTGGACCGATTTAAAAATCTGGGGCGGTCGTTCGGGTCAATCGGCCCGTTCGACTGCCCCGCAAAAATAAATATAAATTTTATCTGTTTAATTGGACCGTTTGCAAACCGCTCGCGGCCAAAACAAAATAATCCGGCGACCCGGGTTTTGCGTGTTTGAATTAAGAGGGGGCGTTTGGAAAACAAAAACGGGCGTTGCGAAAATAGTTTTGGCAAACAATGCATGTTGATGACGATGCAATGCACAAATTCAACGCGATTTTATAGTAGTGGTTTTGCGGGATGCCACACTCAACCCTCGTACGGAGAATGCTACGGGGGTAGACCCGCGGGCCCTCGGATTAGGGTTTCGTCGGAAAAGGACCGCCCGAGTGCCGGGATGCCACGGGAACATGCGTGTGGCCCTAGCATACATGCACAAGGGTGGTGGATTGCCCCTAGACGGAAAACCTAGCTCCCGGGTGTGACCGTCCATGTTGCATGCGATAACACCTATAGAAGCGTGCTAGACATGTAGGAGTTGGCTCCCGCCGCGGGTCAAACGAGGGTAGACCGGTGGAACCCTGGGCCTATCCTTGGTTTTCCATGTAGATATGACCAAAAAAAACATAAACCACAAAGAGAGTGCGTTGTTCAACCCTCGTACGGAGAATGCTACGGGGGTAGACCCGCGGGGCCCTCAGATTAGGGTTTCGTCGGAAAAGGACCGCCCGAGTGCCGGGATGCCACGGGAACATGCGTGTGGCCCTAGCATACATGCACAAGGGTGGTGTATTGCCCCTAGACGGAAAACCTAGCTCCCGGGTGTGACCGTCCATGTTGCATGCGATAACACCTATAGAAGTGTGCTGGACATGTAGGAGTAGGCTCCCGCCGCGGGTCAAACGAGGGTAGACCGGTGGGACCCTGGGCCTATCCTTGGTTTTCCATGTATATATGACCTAAACAAACCTAAACCACCAAGAGAGTGCGTTGTTCAACCCTCGTACGGAGAATGCTACGGGGGTAGACCCGCGGGGCCCTCGGATTAGGGTTTCATCGGAAAAGGACTGCCCGAGTGCCGGGATGCCACGGGAACATGCGTGTGGCCCTAGCATACATGCACAAGGGTGGTGGATTGCCCCTAGACGGAAAACCTAGCTCCCGGGTGTGACCGTCCACGTTGCATGCGATAACACCTATAGAAGCGTGCTGGACATGTAGGAGTAGGCTCCCGCCGCGGGTCAAACGAGGGTAGACCGGTGGAACCCTGGGCCAATCCTTGGTTTTCGATGTAGATATGACCTAAACAAACCTAAACCACCGAGAGAGTGCGTTGCTCAACCCTCGTACGGAGAATGCTACGGGGGTAGACCCGCGGGGCCCTCGGATTAGGGTTTCGTCGGAAAAGGACCGCCCGAGTGCCGGGATGCCACGGGAACATGGGTGTGGCCCTAGCATACATGCACAAGGGTGGTGGATTGCCCCTAGACGGAAAACCTAGCTCCCGGGTGTGACCGTCCATGTTGCATGCGATAACACCTATAGAAGCGTGCTGGACATGTAGGAGTTGGCTCCCGCCGCGGGTCAAACGAGGGTAGACCGGTGGAACCCTGGGCCTATCCTTGGTTTTCCATGTAGATATGACCAAAAAAAACATAACCACACAGAGAGTGCGTTGTTCGACCCTCGTACGGAGAATGCTACGGGGGTAGACCCGCGGGGCCCTCAGATTAGGGTTTCGTCAGAAAAGGACCGCCCGAGTGTCGGGATGCCACGGGAACATGCGTGTGGCCCTAGCATACATGCACAAGGGTGGTGTATTGCCCCTAGAGGGAAAACCTAGCTCCCGGGTGTGACCGTCCACGTTGCATGCGATAACACCTATAGAAGCGTGCTGGACATGTAGGAGTAGGCTCCCGCCGCGGGTCAAACGAGGGTAGACCGGTGGGACCCTGGGCCTATCCTTGGTTTTCCATGTATATATGACCTAAACAAACCTAACCACCAAGAGAGTGCGTTGTTCAACCCTCGTACGGAGAATGCTACGGGGGTAGACCCGCGGGGCCATCGGATTAGGGTTTTGTCGGAAAAGGACCGCCCGAGTGCCGGGATGCCACGGGAACATGCGTGTGGCCCTAGCATACATGCACAAGGGTGTTGGATTGCCCCTAGACGGAAAACCTAGCTTCCGGGTGTGACCGTCCATGTTACATGCGATAACACCTATAGAAGCGTGCTGGACATGTAGGAGTAGGCTCCCGCCGCGGGTCAAACGAGGGTAGACCGGTGGAACCCTGGGCCTATCCTTGGTTTTCCATATAGATATGACCTAAACAAACCTAAACCACCAGAGAGAGTGCGTTGTTCAACCCTCGTACGGAGAATGCTACGGGGGTAGACCCGCGGGGCCCTCGGATTAGGGTTTCGTCGGAAAAGGACCGCCCGAGTGCCGGGATGCCAAGGGAACATGCGTGTGGCCCTAGCATACATGCACAAGGGTGGTGGATTGCCCCTAGACGGAAAACCTATCTCCCGGGTGTGACCGTCCATGTTGCATGCGATAACACCTATAGAAGCGTGCTGGACATGTAGGAGTAGGCTCCCGCCGCGGGTCAACGAGGGTAGACCGGTGGAACCCTGGGCCTATCCTTGGTTTTCCATGTAGATATGACCTAAACAAACCTAAACCACCGAGAGAGTGCGTTGTTCAACCCTCGTACGGAGAATGCTACGGGGGTAGACCCGCGGGCCTCGGATTAGTGTTTCGTCGGAAAAGGACCGCCCGAGTGCCGGGATGCCACGGGAACATGCGTGTGGCCCTAGCATACATGCACAAGGGTGGTGTATTGCCCCTAGACGGAAAACCTAGCTCCCGGGTGTGACCGTCCACGTTGCATGCGATAACACCTATAGAAGCGTGCTGGACATGTCGGAGTAGGCTCCCGCCGCAGGTCAAACGAGGGTAGACCGGTGGAACCCTGGGCCTATCCTTGGTTTTCCATGTAGATATGACCTAAACAAACCTAAACCACCGAGAGAGTGCGTTGTTCAACCCTTGTACGGAGAATGCTACGGGGGTAGACCCGCGGGGCCCTCGGATTAGGGTTTCGTCGGAAAAGGACTGCCCGAGTGCCGGGATGCCATGGGAACATGTGTGTGGCCCTAGCATACATGCACAAGGGTGGTGGATTGCCCCTAGACGGAAAACCTAGCTCCCGGGTGTGACCGTCCACGTTGCATGCGATAACACCTATAGAAGCGTGCTGGACATGTAGGAGTAGGCTCCCGCCGCGGGTCAAACGAGGGTAGACCGGTGGAACCCTGGGCCTATCCTTGGTTTTCCATGTAGATATGACCTAAACAAACCTAAACCACCGAGAGAGTGCGTTGCTCAACCCTCGTACGGAGAATGCTACGGGGTAGACCCGCGGGGCCCTCGGATTAGGGTTTCGTCGGAAAAGGACCGCCCGAGTGCCGGGATGCCACGGGAACATGCGTGTGGCCCTAGCATACATGCACAAGGGTGGTGGATTGCCCCTAGACGGAAAACCTAGCTCCCGGGTGTGACCGTCCATGTTGCATGCGATAACACCTATAGAAGCGTGCTAGACATGTAGGAGTTGGCTCTCGCCGCGGGTCAAACGAGGGTAGACCAGTGGAACCCTGGGCCTATCCTTGGTTTTCCATGTAGATATGACCAAAAAAAACATAAACCACAAAGAGAGTGCGTTGTTCAACCCTCGTACGGAGAATGCTACGGGGGTAGACCCGCGGGGCCCTCAGATTAGGGTTTCGTCGGAAAAGGACCGCCCGACTGCCGGGATGCCACGGGAACATGCGTGTGGCCCTAGCATACATGCACAAGGGTGGTGGATTGCCCCTAGACGGAAAACCTAGCTCCCGGGTGTGACCGTCCATGTTGCATGCGATAACACCTATAGAAGCGTGCTAGACATGTAGGAGTTGGCTCCCGCCGCGGGTCAAACGAGGGTAGACCAGTGGAACCCTGGGCCTATCCTTGGTTTTCCATGTAGATATGACAAAAAAAAACATAAACCACAAAGAGAGTGCGTTGTTCAACCCTCGTACGGAGAATGCTACGGGGGTAGACCCGCGGGGCCCTCAGATTAGGGTTTCGTCGGAAAAGGACCGCCCGAGTGCCGGGATGCCACGGGAACATGCGTGTGGCCCTAGCATACATGCACAAGGGTGGTGTATTGCCCCTAGACGGAAAACCTAGCTCCGGGTGTGACCGTCCATGTTGCATGCGATAACACCTATAGAAGTGTGCTGGACATGTAGGAGTAGGCTCCCGCCGCGGGTCAAACGAGGGTAGACCGGTGGGACCCTGGGCCTATCCTTGGTTTTCCATGTATATATGACCTAAACAAACCTAAACCACCAAGAGAGTGCGTTGTTCAACCCTCGTACGGAGAATGCTACGGGGGTAGACCCGCGGGGCCCTCGGATTAGGGTTTCATCGGAAAAGGACTGCCCGAGTGCCGGGATGCCACGGGAACATGCGTGTGGCCCTAGCATACATGCACAAGGGTGGTGGATTGCCCCTAGACGGAAAACCTAGCTCCCGGGTGTGACCGTCCACGTTGCATGCGATAACACCTATAGAAGCGTGCTGGACATGTAGGAGTAGGCTCCCGCCGCGGGTCAAACGAGGGTAGACCGGTGGAAACCTGGGCCAATCCTTGGTTTTCGATGTAGATATGACTAAACAAACCTAAAACCACCGAGAGAGTGCGTTGCTCAACCCTCGTACGGAGAATGCTACGGGGGTAGACCCGCGGGGCCCTCGGATTAGGGTTTCGTCGGAAAAGGACCGCCCGAGTGCCGGGATGCCACGGGAACATGGGTGTGGCCCTAGCATACATGCACAAGGGTGGTGGATTGCCCCTAGACGGAAAACCTAGCTCCCGGGTGTGACCGTCCATGTTGCATGCGATAACACCTATAGAAGCGTGCTGGACATGTAGGAGTTGGCTCCCGCCGCGGGTCAAACGAGGGTAGACCGGTGGAACCCTGGGCCTATCCTTGGTTTTCCATGTAGATATGACCAAAAAAAACATAAACCACACAGAGAGTGCGTTGTTCGACCCTCGTACGGAGAATGCTACGGGGGTAGACCCGCGGGGCCCTCAGATTAGGGTTTCGTCAGAAAAGGACCGCCCGAGTGTCGGGATGCCACGGGAACATGCGTGTGGCCCTAGCATACATGCACAAGGGTGGTGTATTGCCCCTAGAGGGAAAACCTAGCTCCCGGGTGTGACCGTCCACGTTGCATGCGATAACACCTATAGAAGCGTGCTGGACATGTAGGAGTAGGCTCCCGCCGCGGGTCAAACGAGGGTAGACCGGTGGGACCCTGGGCCTATCCTTGGTTTTCCATGTATATATGACCTAAACAAAACCTAACCACCAAGAGAGTGCGTTGTTCAACCCTCGTACGGAGAATGCTACGGGGGTAGACCCGCGGGGCCATCGGATTAGGGTTTTGTCGGAAAAGGACCGCCCGAGTGCCGGGATGCCACGGGAACATGCGTGGCCCTAGCATACATGCACAAGGGTGTTGGATTGCCCCTAGACGGAAAACCTAGCTTCCGGGTGTGACCGTCCATGTTACATGCGATAACACCTATAGAAGCGTGCTGGACATGTAGGAGTAGGCTCCCGCCGCGGGTCAAACGAGGGTAGACCGGTGGAACCCTGGGCCTATCCTTGGTTTTCCATATAGATATGACCTAAACAAACCTAAACCACCGAGAGAGTGCGTTGTTCAACCCTCGTACGGAGAATGCTACGGGGGTAGACCCGCGGGGCCCTCGGATTAGGGTTTCGTCGGAAAAGGACCGCCCGAGTGCCGGGATGCCAAGGGAACATGCGTGTGGCCCTAGCATACATGCACAAGGGTGGTGGATTGCCCTAGACGGAAAACCTATCTCCCGGGTGTGACCGTCCATGTTGCATGCGATAACACCTATAGAAGCGTGCTGGACATGTAGGAGTAGGCTCCCGCCGCGGGTCAAACGAGGGTAGACCGGTGGAACCCTGGGCCTATCCTTGGTTTTCCATGTAGATATGACCTAAACAAACCTAAACCACCGAGAGAGTGCGTTGTTCAACCCTCGTACGGAGAATGCTACGGGGGTAGACCCGCGGGGCCCTCGGATTAGTGTTTCGTCGGAAAAGGACCGCCCGAGTGCCGGGATGCCACGGGAACATGCGTGTGGCCCTAGCATACATGCACAAGGGTGGTGTATTGCCCTAGACGGAAAACCTAGCTCCCGGGTGTGACCGTCCACGTTGCATGCGATAACACCTATAAGAAGGTGCTGGACATGTCGGAGTAGGCTCCCGCCGCATTTCAAACGAGGGTAGACCGGTGGAACCCTGGGCCTATCCTTGGTTTTCCATGTAGATATGACCTAAACAAACCTAAAACACCGAGAGAGTGCGTTGTTCAACCTGTACGGAGAATGCTACGGGGGTAGACCCGCGGGGGCCCTCGGATTAGGGTTTCGTCGGAAAAGGACTGCCCGAGTGCCGGGATGCCATGGGAACATGTGTGTGGCCCTAGCATACATGCACAAGGGTGGTGGATTGCCCCTAGACGGAAAACCTAGCTCCCGGGTGTGACCGTCCACGTTGCATGCGATAACACCTATAGAAGCGTGCTGGACATGTAGGAGTAGGCTCCCGCCGCGGGGTCAAACGAGGGTAGACGGTGGAACCCTGGGCCTATCCTTGGTTTTCCATGTAGATATGACCTCTAAACAAACCTAAACCACCGAGAGAGTGCGTTGCTCAACCTCGTACGGAGAATGCTACGGGGTTAGACCCGCGGGGCCCTCGGATTAGGGTTTCGTCGGAAAAGGACCGCCCCGAGTGCCGGGAT
>CAJUWN010001336.1:80460-108145 GCA_910589765.1 Avena atlantica | reverse complement strand
CTCCCTCCATCAATGATGAGCCGTATAGCTCTTTCCTTGACAACACCACGTGTTTGGAACAGGTTGGTGGCGTTGATCTTGCTCAGATTTGCTCAATTGCACACTCAACACACGTTGTGTAATTAAACTCTTGTATTGATCAGCAGCTTCAGCTCCCATTACCTCTGGCTCTTCATCATCATCAGAATTGTCTCCATCTCGAGCAGAAATAAGGTAGTGTATCTTCATCGAAGTCACTCGCTGAATCGTATTCACCATCTTCTCGCACCATCATCACACGTTGTGTTGTGCACTGTCTCTCAATATGACCAAAACCCCACCAGCACTTGCGGCATGGTATATCCTTGTCTTACCCGTGGAAGCCATAGAAGATGCACTAACGAGCAGGAGCATTGATGATGGGGGAGGAGCAGCTGGAAATCTTGTGGGTGGCCTTGGATGTGGTAGTAGCTGGAGGCGAATCACGAGGAGGCGCTGATTGTCGGGATGTGTCCAAGTGGATGCGACCTGCAGAATTATTAGTCCTCCTCCATGGTGTTTGGCGATCCTGCACTTCACGTTCAGCTTGGCAAGCAAGATGAAACAAACGAGTGATAGAATTATATTCCTTATAATCTAATATGTGCTGAATGTCCTTGTTTAATCCACCAAAGAAACGTGCAAGCATTTTGTTCATTAGATTCAACAAGACCACACCTAACCATCCCCGTTTGCAATTCCTGATAATACTCTTCTACACAGAATTTTTCCCTGCTCTAAGCGTGTCAGATTCTTTAGTAAATCACGTTGATAAGTGGGAGGTACAAACGTACACGCATAGCAGTTTTTAAAGCAGTCCAAGTACTAGGAATAGTAGTAGGATTTAAACGACAATACTCAGACCACCAAAGGGAAGCAAATTTAGTAAATTCACATGTAGCAGCACTAACACGCATATTCTCAGGATATTTTAAGCATGCAAAACGTGTTTCTACTTCCATCTCCCATGTAAGATATGCATCAGGATTTATTTACCCTCAAAAGATGGAATATTTAATTTAAGCTTGCAAAATGATCATCATCAGTACGTACCGGTGGGCGAGCGTTGCGGTAGTAATGTCGGGGCGACCAGCAGGTCCTGTGGAGGTTGTTCAACCTCCTCGTCAAACAGATCGTCGTCGTCGGGGTCGTAGTAGTACCCGTCGTCTGTCCCCAATGTCGCAGCAGCAGCCGCGGCGGAAGTCTGAGGAACGTCAGTCGCAGCAGGAGCCGCCGGGGGTGCGGCGGGAGCCGAACCAGCAGTCCGACCCGTGATCGGAACGCGCCGTGCGCCATGTGTGGGTGCCGGTGCGGGTGCGGCAATCGGTTCAGAAGCTCCTTGAACCGAACGTCAAGCTTGGCGTTGAAGGATTTCTCGAGTCCATCGATCTTGTCCACGGCGTTGGTGAGCTTGGTGTCAAACTCCCCTAGGCGCGTATCCACGTCTTCAGCGCGACTGACCAGGAGCGCGGAGAAGTGGGCATGTAGCTCTTCGTTCGTCATGGTGGCAGGTTTCGCGAAGTATCTGTCATGGTTAGTCCTTAAAAGCACAGGTATATACTACAGGAATATGGTGGAAGTCACGCGTAATCCGTCAAGCAATATACGAAGCTCTTACAAGTTCTTACCAAACAGCAGGAAAAGGCGATGTGCAACCACGAGGATCAGTGGGTCCAGAGATTGAACCAAGCGATTACCAGGAGTCGAAACACCGCACGTGGAGAGTATCTGTGGAGCTCTGGGAAGGCTTAGCAAAGGGTTAGCAATTATCAAAACAGCAATGCAAAAGTTGAAAGGATGCTCAACGACGGTACTGTGCTGGTCCTAGGCTAGACCGTACTAGAGACGCGAGCCTAGATCACCAACGATGTCACGACGCGACACAACAAGCACTGTATGATGATATAGCACCCTGAAAAGCGATCCGAGATGCAGAAAATTACTAGGATGGCGAGTGTCTAGAACTGATCTACGGGTCTAAAAAGAGGTTAGCCCCCAAAAAATTTTTTCGAAATTTTTTATTTTGTTCCGAAAGCGCGCAGGCGCCAAAAAAATATCGCTATAAACGGCCGATGGAGAAAAGTGATCCCCAAAGCCGAAAACCAGTATAGCCAGAAAATTTTTTCGGAGGCGGTTCCAGACTTTTTTTGCTCTCCTTCTGGACTTACGACCGTACTCTTAGCTCGACACGGACTTTAGCGGAACACGGAAACAACAAAGAAGGAAAGTCAAAAAAAATAACTAGGAAATAATGACTCAACTCGGACTCGTGCCGCGGCAGGGAAGGTGATCGGATCGTGTCGCGGTAGGAAGGCGGTGGCGGAGTGTTAGGGTTTATGGTGGCAGGGTATATGGCGGCGGAATATGGTGGCGGTGATCGGCGAGTGTGGCGGTGACTAGTATGATTAGAACTCGAAACTCTAAGGGACGAGACACTAAGACCAGCAACTCGACGCGACGATGTAGACACAAATTCAACAATGCAAAAACTGAAAAGATAATGCGAGGCGTAGATTGGTTTATGGATGGATCTAAACTCTAACTGTGTTTTTGGCTTTTTCGTGGGTTATAGGTAAAAACAGATCTAATCTATGAAAAACAGTAAAATCTCACCGAGCAACCTGAAATCTGATACCACTTGATAGGGCAAAGGTGTCCGATCTTCGATGAGATGGCGATAATCGATTTGGTGGAGTTCGGGCTTGACGATCCGACTACACGTGCGAGCACGAGCGCCAATGCAATCGCTAGGCCAATCTCCTGGAGGTTACCGATCCTGCGTGAACACGATCAGCCTGACCAGCGAGGGTCTTAATTCCTACCTGAAATCGAGAACAAGTAAGAACCAATATTGCAATCAAGATATTGCGGATTAAGAGGAAAGCTTTATTGAAAGAGGTGGGATCCTGAATAGGTGCGAAGTACAAGAGGCCTCTGCGACGCTCGAGCCTTGCGAAGTTGCGACTATGGCTAACTTAATGTCTAAACAAAATCCGAGTCTAGAGGTTCGGCTATGGGGTGTATTTAAGGGCGAAAAGGTGGGGTTTCGGCCAGCCAAGGAAGTGGTGGCCGAATCCAACCCTAAAAGTCCTTTTCCCCTCAAATACGGACTCTAAAAAGTGGCTAATTAAAATCCTGCGAAAATTACATGGGCCTGCCCAAATAAAGGTGTCGCAGCACCATATTATGCTATGGACGAATTCGTAAAGTATTGATCTTGAATATTTCGTCCAAGCCTTCTTTCTTCATTATGGTGGCCTCAAAGTTCTGAAATCTTCATGCGTGGCCTTCTCTTGGATCATCACATGCTTGCTGCCATCTCCATGCATGGCCATGCTCCAATGCTTGTCCCTCTCATCCATGCTTGGTCCATCATTCCTAAGAGTAAGAAATGTATCTGATTTAGGGCATCATATTCTCATGTTGTAAGGAATAGTTCCAAGAAACGAAAGTACCTCATAGTTAAGTTGTTTGGCACGGGATCTTGTGATGGGTCCTTGTATGTGTGTTGCTGTAGGTACAACGGTTGTATCAATAGTAGGGATGTCCACATCAGCTTGACGGATTACGCGTGACTTCCACCATATTCCTGTAGTCTATACCTGTGCTTTTAAAGACTAACCATGACAGATACTTACTTCGCGAAACCCTGCCACCATGACGAACGAAGAACTACATGCCCACTTCTCCGCGCTCCTGGTCAGTCGCGCTGAAGACGTGGATACGCGCCCTAGGGAGTTTGACACCAAGCTCACCAACGCCGGGGACAAGCTCGATGGACTTGAGAAATCTTCTTTCAACGCCAAGCTTGACGTTCGGTTCAAGGAGCTTCTGAACCGATCGCCCGCACCCCACCCGCACCCACACATGGCGCACGCGCATTCCGATCACGGCCGGACTGCTGGTACGGCTGTCGCCGCACCCCCGGCGGCTCCTGCTGCGACTGACGTTCCTCAGACTTTCGCCGCGGCTGCTGCTGCAACATTGGGGACAGACGACGGGTATACTACGACCCGACGACGACGATCTGTTTGACGAGGAGGTTGAACAACCTCCACAGGTACCTGCTGGTCGTCCCCGACATTACTACCGCAACGCTCGCCCACCGGTACGTACTGATGATGATCATGTTGCAAAGCTTAAATTAAATATTCCATCTTTTAGGGTAAATATAATCCTGATGCATATCTTACATGGGAGATGGAAGTAGAACAACGTTTTGCATGCTTAAAATATCCTGAGAATATGCGTGTTAGTGCTGCTACATGTGAATTTACTAAATTTGCTTCCCTTTGGTGGTCTGAGTATTGTCGTTTAAATCCTACTACTATTCCTAGCACTTGGACTGCTTTAAAAACTGCTATGCGTGTTCGTTTTGTACCTCCCACTTATCAACGTGATTTACTAAAGAATCTGACACGCTTAGAGCAAGGGAAAAATTCTGTAGAAGAGTATTATCAGGAATTGCAAACGGGGATGGTTAGGTGTGGTCTTGTTGAATCTAATGAACAAATGCTTGCACGTTTCTTTGGTGGATTAAACAAGGACATTCAGCACATATTAGATTATAAGGAATATAATTCTATCACTCGTTTGTTTCATCTTGCTTGCAAAGCTGAACGTGAAGTGCAGGATCGCCAAACACCATGGAGGAGGACTAATAATTCTGCAGGTCGCACATCCACTTGGACATCCCGACAATCAGCACCTCCTCGTGATTCGCCTCCAGCTCCTACCACATCCAAGGCCACCACACGATTTCCAGCTGCTCCTCCACCATCATCCAATGCTCCTGCTCGTAGTGCATCTTCTATGGCTTCCACGGGTAAGACAAAGGATATACAATGCCGCAAGTGCTGGGGTTTTGGTCATATTGAGAGACAGTGCACAACACAACGTGTGATGATGGTGCGAGAAGATGGTGAATACGATTCAGCGAGTGACTTCGATGAAGATACA
This sequence comes from Avena atlantica, assembly GCA_910589765.1. Classification (NCBI taxonomy): domain Eukaryota; kingdom Viridiplantae; phylum Streptophyta; class Magnoliopsida; order Poales; family Poaceae; genus Avena; species Avena atlantica. The sequence goes on along the minus strand of CAJUWN010001336.1, from coordinate 103,168 downwards.
CTAGCCCTTATTTCTGCTCGAGATGGAGACAATTCTGATGATGATGCAGAGCCAGAGGTAATGGGAGCTGAAGCTGCTGATCAATACAAGAGTTTAATTACACAACGTGTGTTGAGTGTGCAATTGAGCAAATCTGAGCAAGATCAACGCCACAACCTGTTCCAAACACGTGGTGTTGTCAAGGAAAGAGCTATACGGATCATCATTGATGGAGGGAGTTGTAATAATCTGGCCAGTGTTGACATGGTAGAGAAGCTTGCGCTTCCAACAAGACAACGCCCACATTCATACTACATCCAATGGTTTGAGAATTCTCGCAAGATCAAGGTAACAAGAACGGTACGCGTGCATTTTACTATTGGTACATATTCTGATTTTGTTGATTGTGATGTTGTACCTATGCAAGCTTGTTCTTTGTTACTTGGTAGACCATGGCAATTTGATAGAGAATCTGTTCATAATGGCAAAACTAATCACTATTCTCTTATGCATGATGGAAAGAAAATTGGTCTAAAACCTATGACTCCCGAACAGATTTTAAAAGATGATCTTGCTAGAGCTAGTAGAGCTAAAACTGAGGAGAAAAATAAAAGTGAGAATCAGATTGTTGCTGCAGATTTTATACCACCAAAGAACACTAAATCTGATTCTACACATGCTACTGAAATTCGTTTGAAGAGTCCATGTATGCTTGCAAATAAAATTGATATTGCTGAACTAGATGTAAACAATACTCAATGTTATGCAATTGTCTGCAAAGAGGTTTTGTTTTCATTTGAGGATATGCCTCCTTCTTTGCCACCCGCTGTTGCTAACCTTTTGCAGGAATATGAGGACGTCTTTCCCGCTGAGTTGCCACCAGGACTACCTCCTATTAGAGGAATTGAGCATCAAATTGATCTAATTCCTGGTGCCACGTTGCCCAACCGCGCGCCATATAGAACCAATCCAGAGGAGACAAAGGAGATACAACGCCAAATTCAGGAACTACTCGACAGAGATCATATTCGTGAGTCCCTTAGCCCTTGTGCTGTTCCTATTATTTTGGTACCTAAGAAAGATGGTTCTTCGCGCATGTGTACTGATTGTAGAGCTATCAATAATATTACTATTCGATATCGTCATCCTATTCCATGTTTAGATGACATGCTTGATGAATTGAGTGGCTCTACCATGTTTTCTAAAGTTGATTTGCGTAGTGGTTACCACCAGATTCGTATGAAATTAGGAGATGAATGGAAAACAGCATTTAAAACTAAGTTCGGTTTATATGAGTGGTTAGTAATGCCTTTTGGTTTAACTAATGCACCTAGCACTTTCATGAGATTAATGAACGAAGTTTTACGTGCTTTCATTGGCCGTTTTGTGGTAGTCTACTTTGATGATATTCTGATTTATAGCAAATCTTTAGAGGAACATTTGGACCATTTACGTGCTGTTTTCAATACTTTACGTGATGCACGTTTGTTTGGTAACCTTGAGAAGTGCACATTTTGCACCAATCGAGTTGCGTTTCTTGGCTATGTTGTTACATCACAGGGTATTGAAGTGGATCCAGCCAAGATTGAAGCTATTGAGAATTGGCCGCAGCCCAAGACGGTCACACAAGTGAGGAGTTTTCTTGGCCTCGCTGGTTTTTATAGGCGCTTTGTTAAAGACTTTGGATCAATTGCCGCGCCGCTGAATGAGCTTACCAAGAAGGATGTGCCCTTTGTTTGGGGCGATGCACAACAACAGGCCTTCGTCATATTGAAAGATAAGCTAACACATGCTCCCTTACTCCAACTTCCTGATTTTACTAAGACTTTTGAGCTTGAATGTGATGCTAGTGGCATTGGTTTGGGAGGGGTGTTATTACAAGAGGGAAAACCTGTTGCATATTTTAGTGAGAAATTGAGTGGGGCTAGTCTGAACTATTCTACTTATGATAAAGAATTATATGCGTTGGTTCGGACATTAGAGACTTGGCAACATTATCTATGGCCTAAGGAATTTGTTATTCATTCTGATCATGAATCTTTGAAGCATATTCGTAGTCAAGCTAAGTTGAATCGTCATCATGCAAAGTGGGTTGAATTTATTGAGTCTTTTCCTTATGTTATCAAACACAAAAAGGGTAAAGATAATATTATTGCTGATGCTTTGTCACGCCGTTATGCTTTGTTATCTCAACTTGACTTCAAAATATTTGGATTGGAAACTATTAAGGAACAATATGTGCATGATGCTGAATTTAAAGATGTGTTGCAGAATTGTAGAGATGGTAGAACTTGGAACAAGTTCGTCTTCAATGATGGATTTGTGTTCCGTGCTAACAAACTATGCATCCCAGATAGCTCTGTTCGTCTTTTGTTGTTACAGGAGGCGCATGGAGGAGGATTGATGGGACACTTTGGTGTCAAGAAGACGGAGGATGTTCTTGCTGCACACTTCTTTTGGCCACGTATGCGTCGCGATGTTGAGAGATTTGTGGCACGCTGCACTACTTGTCAAAAAGCTAAGTCTCGCCTTAATCCACATGGTTTATATATGCCTCTTCCTGTTCCTAGTGTTCCTTGGGAGGATATTTCTATGGACTTTGTTTTGGGATTGCCACGAACACAGAAGGGGAGGGATAGTATTTTTGTTGTTGTGGATCGGTTTTCTAAGATGGCACACTTTATTCCTTGTCATAAAACGGATGATGCTGCGCATATTGCTGATTTGTTCTTTCGTGAAATTGTTCGTTTGCATGGTGTGCCAAATACTATTGTCTCTGATCGTGATACTAAATTTCTTAGCCACTTTTGGAGATGTTTATGGGCTAAGTTGGGGACTAAATTGCTGTTTAGTACTACATGTCATCCCCAAACTGATGGTCAAACTGAAGTAGTAAATAGAACTTTGTCTACTATGTTACGGGCTGTTTTAAAGAAGAACTTAAAATTGTGGGAAGAGTGTTTACCTCATATAGAATTTGCTTATAATCGTTCATTGCATTCTACCACAAAGATGTGCCCATTTGAGATTGTGTATGGTTTTGTTCCTCGTGCACCTATTGATTTATTGCCTTTACCTTTTTCGGTGCAACATAATTTGGATGCTACACAACGCGCTGAAATGATATTAAACTTGCATAAGACTACTAAAGATAACATTGAACACATGAATGCTAAGTATAAACTTGCTGGGGATAAAGGGAGAAAGCATGTTGTGTTTGATGTTGGCGATCTTGTTTGGTTACATTTGCGTAAACATCGTTTTCCTGATTTACGCAAGTCTAAGTTAATGCCACGTGCTGCTGGTCCCTTTAAGGTCTTAGAGAGAATCAATGATAATGCATATAAACTTGAGTTGCCTGCAGATTTTGGTACGGTTAGTCCTACATTTAACATTGCAGATTTGAAGCCTTACTTTGGTGAGGAAGATGAGATTGCGTCGAGGACGACTTCAATTCAAGAAGGGGAGCATGATGTGGACATCCCTACTATTGATACAACCGTTGTACCTACAGCAACACACATACAAGGACCCATCACAAGATCTCGTGCCAAACAACTTAACTATCAGGTACTTTCGTTTCTTGGAACTATTCCTTACATACATGAGAATATGATGTTGCCTAAATCAGATACATTTCTTACTCTTAGGAATGATGGACCAAGCATGGATGAGAGGGACAAGCATTGGAGCATGGCCATGCATGGAGATGGCAGCAAGCATGTGATGATCCAAGAGAAGGCCACGGATGAAGATTTCAGAACTTTGAGGCCACCATAATGAAGAAAGAAGGCTTGGACGAAATATTCAAGATCAATACTTTACGAATTCGTCCATAGCATAATATGGTGCTGCGACACCTTTATTTTGGGCCAGGCCCATGTAATTTTCGCAGGATTTTAATTAGCCACTTTTTAGAGTCCGTATTTGAGGGGAAAAGGACTTTTAGGGTTGGATTCGGCCACCACTTCCATGGCTGGCCGAAACCCCACCTTTTCGCCCTTAAATACGCCCCATAGCCGAACCTCTAGACTCGGATTTTGTTTAGACATTAAGTTGGCCATAGTCGCAACTTCGCCAAGGCTCGAGCGTCGCAGAGGCCTCTTGTACTTCGCACCTATTCAGGATCCCACCTCTTTCAATAAAGCTTTCCTCTTAATCCGCAATATCTTGATTGCAATATTGGTTCTTACTTGTTCTCGATTTCAGGTAGGAATTAAGACCCTCGCTGGTCAGGCTGATCGTGTTCACGCAGGATCGGTAACCTCCAGGAGATTGGCCTAGCGATTGCATTGGCGCTCGTGCTCGCACGTGTAGTCGGATCGTCAAGCCCGAACTCCACCAAATCGATTATCGCCATCTCATCGAAAGATCGGACACCTTTGCCCTATCATCGCACCTATTCAGAATCCCACCTCTTCAATAAAGCTTTCCTCTTAATCCGCAATATCTTGATTGCAATATTGGTTCTTACTTGTTCTCGATTTCAGGTAGGAATTAAGACCCTCGCTGGTCAGGCTGATCGTGTTCCCGCAGGATCGGTAACCTCCAGGAGATTGGCCTAGCGATTGCATTGGCGCTCGTGCTCGCACGTGTAGTCGGATCGTCAAGCCTGAACTCCACCAAATCGATTATCATCATCTCATCGAAAGATCGGACACCTTTGCCCTATCAAAACGCGGCATCTCAACAACCGCAAGAGCAACGCAACCATCACCAAGCAAGACATGAAAGCTCGGATGATGATGATGACCGCCAATATCATGGCAACCGCCGCAACCGGAACCGTAATAGAGAAGAAACTTTCGGCCAACTCAAATTCACCATGCCCAAGTTCACCGGTTCCAATGAACCCGAAGAATATCTCTCGTGGGAACTCAAGGTTGACAAGATCTTCCGCACACACAACTATAGCAATGAGAAGATGATGGCCATGGCATCCCTCGAGTTCGATGAGTATGCCAACCCTTGGTGGGAACAAGTCCAACTCGCTTGCGAAGCAAAAGAAGAGCCTCCAATCTCAACTTGGCAAGATATGAAGGCCCATATGAGATCCCGCTTTGTTCCTTCGGACTACACGCGTGACCTTTTCAACAAGCTTCAAACGCTTAGTCAAGGGACAAAGACCGTGGAAGAGTACTTCAAGCAAATGGAGCTCAACATGATCCGTGCCAACATTGAAGAGCGTGATGAACAAACAATGGCACGCTTCCTCAATGGCTTGAACCATCAAATCAAGCGCATCACCGAGTTCCAAAAGTACAACAACATGGTTGAGCTTGTGCACATCGCATCAAAGGCCGAGCGTCAAGTGCAAGAGGACATCAAGTACAACAAGCCAAAGACGTACTTCACCTACAAGCAAGCACCAACCACTACTCCAACAACACCAAGTGGAAGCTCCTCAAGTACCACCAAGCTTCCCTTCAAGCCAACACCCCCACAAGGAAAACAGCCCCCAAGTGGCAAATACACAAGGGATGATCAACCGTTCAATGGTGAATGCTACAAGTGTGGAGGCAAAGGACACAAATCGGCCGCTTGTGGAAACAAGAAAGTTTTGTTCATCCATGACAACGACGATAAAGAATACTTGAGTGAAGAAGACTTTGATGGAAGGGTTAAGGAAGCCATGGCAAGGCAACATTTGGAAGAGGACCAAGAACTTCTCGTGTGTGAGCATGAAGCAAGTCCATCGCTTGTTGTCACAAGGGTCATAACTACCCAAGCCAATGAGACTGAAGACCAACGCTCGAAAATCTTCCAAACTCGTGCCGGCATCAATGGGAAGTCCATCAAAGTTGTTATCAATGGAGGGAGTTGCCACAATCTTGCAAGCACGGAATTGTGTGAGAAACTCAACCTCACCCTCCATCCGCATAAACACCCCTACCATATCCAATGGCTAAGTGACCAAGGATCCGTCAAGATCAAGCACACCGTCTCGGTAACGTTCTCAATTGGGCCCTACAAGGTTACGGTGGAATGTGATGTGGTCCCAATGACGGTTTGCCATATGTTGCTCGGAAGGCCGTGGCAATATGACAAGCGTGCTTTGCATGATGGTCACTCCAACACTTTTACCTTCAAATAGCTCGATAAAACTTGTGTGTTGCAACCGATGACTCCTAGCCAAATAATTGCGGACAATGCAAAGGCTTTAGCGAGGGCGCAATACACAAAAACACCTTGTGAGAAGAGTGGTGAGCGAGAGAACCACACCATAGTGAGTGAGTGCCACAAGCCAAACTCGAGTGGAAAAACTAAGAGTGTTCTTCTTGCCACCAAAAGTGAGATGAGAGAAGTGCGGAACAACCCATCCATCTTGCACTATGTCCTTGTATACAAGGGACTAGCGCAAGGGACTAATGACTTGACAAATGTTCCTCCTTCTTTGATGGCTATTTTGCAGGAATTCCAAGATGTATTTCCCGAAGAGCTTCCTCATGGACTTCCTCCACTTCGTGGAATCGAGCACCGCATCGACCTCATACCCGGCGCCCCACTCCCAAACCGCGCCGCGTATCGCACGAACCCGGAAGAGAAGAAGGAGGTAGAACGTCAAATCAACCAACTCGTCTCTAAAGGTTTGATCCAAGTAAGCACTAGCCCAAGCGCGGTCCCCGTGATTCTAGTTCCAAAAACGGATGATACGTTGCGGTTATGCATGGACTGCCGTCCAATCAATGCTATCACCGTTCGTTATCGATATCCTATACCGCATCTTGATGACATGCTTGATGAGTTATGTGGAGCCACTATATTTTCGAAAATTGATCTTCGTAGTGGTTACCATCAAATTCGCATGGCCGAAGGTGATGAGTGGAAAACCGCCTTCAAGACCAAGCTTGGTCTCTATGAATGGTTGGTTATGCCTTTTGGCTTATCAAATGCCCCATCTACCTTCATGCGCCTCATGAACCATATTTTGAGATCTCTCATTGGGAAGAGTGTAGTTGTTTACTTTGATGACATCCTTGTATATAGCAAGTCACTACAGGAGCATGTTACTCACGTTAAGGAGGTCCTTCAAATCCTTCGTCATGAAAAGCTTTATGCTAATCTCCCAAAGTGCACTTTCGCAAAAGACAAGCTGATTTTCCTTGGTTTTGTTGTGTCCTCTAATGGCATTGAAGTTGATGTCTCAAAAGTTAAGGACATACGAGATTGGCCCATACCGACCAATGTTAGTGAACTTCGTAGTTTTCATGGGTTGGCTGGCTTTTACCGTCGCTTTGTGAAAGAATTTTCTACCATTGCTTGCCCCCTCAACGAATTGACCAAGAAAAATGTCACATTCGTTTGGGGAAAAGCCCAACAAAAGGCGTTTGATGAGCTCAAGACGAGGCTCACCGAAGCACCACTTCTTGCATTACCAGATTTCACAAAAACCTTTGAGATTGAATGTGACGCTAGTGGTATTGGCATTGGTGGTGTCCTTATGCAAAATGGGCGTCCTATTGCATACCATAGTGAGAAACTTTATGGCGCACGCCTTAACTATCCCATTTATGACAAATAACTTTTTGCCTTGGTTCGAGTCCTTCAAGTGTGGCAACACTATCTTTGGCCCAAAGAATTTATCATCCATTCCGACCATGAGTCGTTGAAGTATCTTAAGGGCCAAGCCAATTTGAGTAAAAGGCACGCCAAATGGGTTGAGTTCATGGAGTCTTTTCCTTACATTGTAAAATACAAGAAGGGCAAAGAAAATGTGGTAGCGGACGCCTTGTCTCACAAAAACACAAACCTTCTTACGCGGCTCGAAGTAAATGTCTTGGGTCTTGATGACATCAAATCTTTGTACGCGTCCGACCCTTTCTTTGGACCAATTTTTGCTAGATTTTCAATAGATAAAGGGATTGATGATTTCTATTTGAATAAGGGTTTTCTTTTCAAACAAAACAAGCTTTGCATTCCGAAGTCATCTCTCCAAATTTTTCTTCTTCAAGAGTCCCATGGTGGAGGCCGTATGGGTCACTTTGGTCGTGACAAGACATATGCCATGCTCTCCACTCACTACTTTTGGCCAAAGATGAAGCGCGACGTGGAACGCCACGTCCAACGATGTACTACATGTATCCAAGCTAAGTCTAAGTCCAACCCCTTTGGTCTTTATATGCCATTGCCTATTCCCCATGCACCTTGGTCGGACATTAGCATGGACTTTGTGTTGGGCTTGCCTCGATCTAAACATGGCCATGATTCTATATTTGTGGTAGTGGATCGCTTTTCCAAAATGGCACACTTCATTCCGTGCCATAAGACCGATGATGCTTCACATGTAGCAAATTTGTTTTTCAGGGAAATAATTCGGCTACACGGTGTACCAAGAACAATCGTCTCCGACCGCGACGTCAAATTCATGAGCTACTTCTGGAAGACTCTCATGGCCAAGCTCGGCATCAAGCTCCTCTTCTCGTCCGCCTCGCATCTCAAACCGATGGACAAACCGAGGTCGTCAATCGAAGCCTTGGCACTCTCCTCCGGGTGTTGATAAAGAAGAACCTTAAAGACCGGGAGGAATGCATTCCACACGCCGAGTTCGCCTACAACCGCGTCAAGCACTCCACCACCATGGGGAGCCCGTTCATGATCGTCTATGGCTTCGAGCCTCTCACCGAGCTCGATATCCTTCCACTACCGCTTCATGAACGTGCCAATATGGACGTTGTCAAGCGTGCCCAAACAATGAAGAAACTCCATGAAGACACAAGAGCTACGATCGATCAACAAGTCCTTCGCCAAGCATCAAGGCTAAACAAGAACAAGAAAGAGATGATCTTTGAACAGGGCGACCTTTTGTGGATACACTTAAGTAAAGACCACTTCCCCAAGGAACGCGACTCCAAACTCAAGCCAAGAGGTGATGGACCATTTAAAGTACTAAAGAGGATCAACAACAACGCCTATATCATCGACATCCCAGCATCAAAGTATCTTGTAAGCTCAACATTCAATGTCAAGGACCTCTCAACCTACCATGGCGAAGATAAAGTTGAGAAGGTTGAAGAGTCCAGGACGACTCTTTCCCAAGGGGGGGGGGAGATGATGCAGCCCGTCCTGCGAACGCTACTACATCTACTCCCACGAGCTCCCCAAGTGGACCCATGACTCGCGCCCGAGCCAAACTCCTACAAGCTAAGGTGAACTCGCTCCTCTCCTTGTGTGACTTCGATACACCCTTGGATGGCCTACTACTTCATACGCATACCTTGTGCATCATCAGGTACGAAGAGAAGGACCCAGTGAACGGAGGCACACCAGCGAAAGAAGCCCAAAACTCTCTGTCGCCAGCGGTACTACCGGACATGGAACCGGTACTACCGCCCAGCGGCACTACCGTCCCCTGCTACCGCTCCCCGTTGAAGACGCCAACAGAAGCCCCAAAACTCTCTGTCTCCAGCGTTACTACCGGGTCTGGAACCGGTACTACCGCTCCGCGGCACTACCGCCCCCTGCTACCGCTCCCCGCTGAAGACGCCAACGGAAGTCCCAGGATGGCAAGCGGTACTACCGGTTGACCGGTACTACCGGACGTGCTAGACTGGTACTACCGGACGTGCGTGAACCTGATCGTGTTAAGTCGGCCCAGCGCCCTGTAACCCTCACTATATTTCGCTATTTGTTCCCAAAATACCCCTGTTTATGTGGTTGGCCTATAAATAGCTCCAACCCTCTATTGTAAACCCTAGACTTGGATAATAATAGACTAAGGACACCCCTTTGAGGATCTTTCAATCTATTGGTCTCATGCTCCTACCAAGGGGCACCCTATTATCCACCCTCCTCTTGGATCTTGCCTAGTGCGTTCAAGTTGTACAAGGCCTTGGGTTCTCGGTTTCTCACCCCCAAGTCGTCAAGATCTCACCAAGCATCTCGCCCCCGTTGTTGGTTGTGGAGAGAGAGCTTCGCCCAACACCGATCCTAGAGATTATGTTGGACCGGTTGCCACCGGCGTGAGTTATCGGCGTGTATCGTGATTTGTGTGCGTGTGTTCGTGGTTTTCATCCCTTCTTCCCCCGTCCACCGCATTTCCCTCGTTTTCCATGGAGATTCGTGAAAGATCGGGCCACCCCAAGGGGTTCCCCCTAACACTTTGCCTCCACACTTGTAGCATTCACCATTGAATGGTTGATCATCCTTTGTGTATTTGCCACTTGGGGGCGGTTTTCCTTGAGGAAGTGTTGGCTTGAAGAGAATCTTGGTGGTACTTGAAGAGCTTCCATTTGGGGTTGTAGATGTAGTGGTTGGCTCTTGCTTGTAGTTGAAGTACGTCTTTGGCTTGTTGTACTTGATGTCCTCTTGCACTTGATGTTCAGCTTTTGTTGATATGTGCACAAGATCAACCATGTTGTTGTACTTTTGGAACTCGGTGATGCGCTAGATTTGGTGGTTCAAGCCATTGAGGAAATGTGCCATTGTTTGTTCATCACGCTCTTCAATTTTGGCATGGATCATGTTAAGCTCCATTTTCTTGAAGTACTCTTCCACAGTCTTTGTCCCTTGTCTAAGCGTTTGAAGCTTGTTGAAGAGGTCACGCGTGTAGTGCGAAGGAACAAAGCGGGATCTCATATGAGCCTTCATATCTTGCCAAGTTGTAATTGGAGGCTCTTCTTTTGCTTCAAGAGCGAGTTGGACTTGTTCCCACCAAAGGTTGGCATAATCATTAAACTCGAGGGACGCCATGGCCATCATCTTCTCATTGCTATAGTTGTGCATGCAGAAGATCTTGTCAAATTAGCCAATGCGGAATAATAAGCCGAAGACAAAACGGGCGTTCAGGCGGGAGATTCCGGTCTGGGCCGGAGACTCCGGTCAGGGCTGGAGACTCCGGTCTGGGGCCGGAGACTCCGGAGCGGAAATCCACGCCAAGAGTCCTCAAATCCGCGGAAATTTGTCCAAAATTGGGCTGGGAAACGCAGGCAAAAGCTGGACCAACACCTTACATAAGATTTGGTCGGATCAAAACCACAAATAACACTCCAAAATGAGAGATCGATCCAAAGGAAAATCGGGGCTCTTTTTTAGGAAATTTTCAAATTTATGGTGGATAGAAGAAAAAATTGAGGGGAAATTCGTGATCAACCTTGCTCTTGATACCAATATGTTAGGGGTGACCCCTTGGGGAGGCCCGATCTTTCACGAATCCCGTGGAAATCATGGAGGAAGTGAGGGGGATGAGGAGAGGGATGAAATCCACGAACTCACACACGAAGAACTCGATGAACACACACACAAAAACACGATACAAGCCGATAGCTCAAGCCGGTGGCAACTGGTCCAACACAATCCCTAGGATCGGTGTTGGGTAAGCCACTCTCCCACGACCAACAATAGGGGTGAGAGGCTTGATGAGATCTTGACTACTTGGAGACGAAACACCGAACTCCAAGGACTTGTACAACTTGAGCGCACGAGGAAAAATCCAAGAGGCGGGGGATAATTGGTGCTCCTTGTCAAGGAGCATGAGACTAGCAATTAATAGATCCTCAAGGGGTGTCATTAATTACAATTATCCAAGTCTAGGGTTTATAATAGAGGGGTGGGGCTATATATAGGTTAGCCACATAAACAGGAGTAATTTGGGGATAAAACTGGAAGTTGGGTCGAATCTGGGGGTTACATGGGCTAGGCCCAAAAGGCCTTTATTACATGCCTGTTGTCGCGCAGGCCGGAGACTCCAGTCAATCTCCGGACCCGTCTCTGGGTCGGTTCCTGCGGTCGGACTGGGAGTCGGTCCGGAGACTCCAGTGGGCAGGGCCAGAGACTCCGGTGTAGGCCGGAGATTCCGGTGTGGTGAGCTCCATTAGCGGCTTCTCCTGATTCTTCTTCCTTGGTGGCTTGTTGAGGTACTGGTGCTTCCTTGTTGAGGATACATAGTGTAGTTGCATGAAGTAGCAATCCATCCAAATGATGTGTACATCCCATCTATTGATTCAACCGTTGTACCTACAGCTACACACATACAAGGACCTATCACTCGATCTCGTGCCAAACAACTTAACTATCAGGTACTTTCGTTTCTTGGAACTATTCCTCACATTGATGTAGCCCGACCTACGGTAGTTACTACACCTTGGTCTCCAACTTACGCCAAGTCGTCATGGACTCCAAAGGTGAATCCGTTCCTCTATGCGAGCCCCCTTCCTACCCTATTGAATGGTATGCTACTTCATACTCCGTCACATATGCATGATAGGTTCACATTGACAAGTACGGAGGCAAGGGAGGAAGCCTGGAGCATCAAGCCCGACAAGACGGAGGCTTGGAAGAGGAGGCGAAAGAAGACAGATCGCCAAATTCTCTCTGTCTCCAGCGGTACTACCGGATCTGGCGACCGGTACTACCGGCCAGCAGTACTACCGCCCCATACAGACGACGCCAACAGAAGTCCCAGGACCGCAAGCGGTACTACCGGTCCCAAGTCCGGTACTACCGCTCCCGTCAGTGCCTGCGCGCACTAGTTCGGCCACCGCCCATGTATCCCCCTTTACTTACCTATTCGCCTAGTTTATCCCCAAACTACCCTTGTTTAGTGGTTGGCCTATAAATAGAGCCCCCACCCCTCATGTATCCCTTAGGCATAGATGATAGACTAAAGACAACCCCCATTGTGGAATCTCTAGTTTTGCCTCATCCCCTTTACCAAGGGGACCGACTATCGTCACCAACCTCGATTGGACTTTGCATCACGCATCCATCGTTGAACAAGGCCTTGGAGTTCGATGTCTCGTCTCCAAGTTGTCAAGACCCTCCCCAAGGTGTCCTTCCCTCTCCGATGTGGATTTGAGGGAGCACGTTGACCGATCTCTCCTTGCGAGGATTCTATCGGACCGGTGGCCGCCGTTCGGGAGCAATCGGCCTTGTATCGTGTGAGTTTTGCGTGTGTTCATCGTGTTCTTCGCGAGGTGTGTGTTCGCTTCCGCTACCTTCTCCCTTTCCCCTCGCTTTCCCTATCGATTTGACCACGAGATCCGTGAAGATCGGGCCACCCAAGAGGTTAACCCGTCCATCATCTGGTATCAGCAGCTTTTGGTTGCCACGGATTTCTCATCGATTTGGTCTTTTCCCCATAAATTCGAAATTTCCACCAAAATTAGCCCCAATTCGTGTTTTGGATCGATCTGTGATTTGAGTGCGTTTTGGTAGGTTTTGATCCGTGGATTACTTTCTAAACTTGTTGATCTACCTTCCTTTGCGTTCCCATGGCCTAATTCCTTGATTTCCCCTTTCGATTTGGTGTTTTTCTTGAAGATTTTCCGCCCAAATCATCCCAAAATCGCGAAAACGCGTGAGATCTGGTCTTCTCTGTCCCCAGCGGTACTACCGGGCTTAAAATCCGGTACTACCGCCCTTTTACGGTACTACCGGGCCCAAAATCCGGTACTACCGCCCAGTACAGAAAGAAAACAGCAGGTTCCCAGATTTCAGCCTCTCACCGTTTTGAGCATAACTTTTGCATTCGAACTCGGATTTTGGTGTTCTTTAGCTCGTTTCGAAGAGGAGAAGGAGCTCTACATCATCATCCACGTTGTTCATGCTATCTACTCCATCCAAATTCCGTGAGCAAGGCGGAAGCCAACAATAAAGGGTGAAGATCGTCGACGAAAGGTATAAACATTCCGCGACTTCTCCCCACTTGCATTCCTTTGTGAACCCCACTATCTTTGCGAGCAACAAACACCTATTGAGACTAGTTCCTCTTATGATTGCTTGGGCTATGCACATTTGATACCTTGTAGATTCCGAGCAAACGTTGTGAGCGCTATCTCATATAGTTATCTTGTATAGTTGTTGGCACAAGGAAGAGGCAAGTGAAAAGAAAATAGAAAGAAAAAGAAAAAAAATAGAAAAAGGAAAAGAGAAAAAGAAAGAGATATACATGTGCCTCATAGAATATGATGTGGACATCCCTACTATTGATACAACCGTTGTACCTACAGCAACACACATACAAGGACCCATCACAAGATCTCGTGCCAAACAACTTAACTATCAGGTACTTTCGTTTCTTGGAACTATTCCTTACATACATGAGAATATGATGCTGCCTAAATCAGATACATTTCTTACTCTTAGGAATGATGGACCAAGCATGGATGAGAGGGACAAGCATTGGAGCATGGCCATGCATGGAGATGGCAGCAAGCATGTGATGATCCAAGAGAAGGCCACGGATGAAGATTTCAGAACTTTGAGGCCACCATAATGAAGAAAGAAGGCTTGGACGAAATATTCAAGATCAATACTTTACGAATTCGTCCATAGCATAATATGGTGCTGCGACACCTTTATTTTGGGCCAGGCCCATGTAATTTTCGCAGGATTTTAATTAGCCACTTTTTAGAGTCCGTATTTGAGGGGAAAAGGACTTTTAGGGTTGGATTCGGCCACCACTTCCTTGGCTGGCCGAAACCCCACCTTTTCGCCCTTAAATACACCCCATAGCCAAACCTCTAGACTCGGATTTTGTTTAGACATTAAGTTAGCCATAGTCGCAACTTCGCCAAGGCTTGAGCGTCGCAGAGGCCTCTTGTACTTCGCACCTATTCAGGATCCCACCTCTTTCAATAAAGCTTTCCTCTTAATCCGCAATATCTTGATTGCAATATTGGTTCTTACTTGTTCTCGATTTCAGGTAGGAATTAAGACCCTCGCTGGTCAGGCTGATCGTGTTCACGCAGGATCGGTAACCTCCAGGAGATTGGCCTAGCGATTGCATTGGCGCTCGTGCTCGCACGTGTAGTCGGATCGTCAAGCCCGAACTCCACCAAATCGATTATCGCCATCTCATCGAAAGATCGGACACCTTTGCCCTATCAGAATAGGAAGCGCAAGCTCGATGAACATCATATAGGTGGTACTTATTGTGCATATCTTGTAGCCCACCAATCTTGTGCAATCGAACTAGCGTCTCTCCTTGTACTTGTGTGACACGAGCTTATAGTCTTCGCTGGTAATCATTTGGTTCTTAGCTCACTTTCTCCGTCGCACAAGTCCTATTTATCCCACCGTGTGTGTTTCCTTGTACATATTTCCTATCTTGTGGATTAACTTGTTTGCTTTGTGATCATTGTGGTTCTTTACTTGCCATTACAACATCTTGATTTCGGATTGGTTCTTGACATTCCACATTCCATACCTATCCACCATAGGCCTTGTGTGTGTTTGTTTTTTGGTTCGTAGTTGGTTTTGGTGTTCCGCGTGAACTTCACTTTGCTTGGTTTAATGCCCTCAAGTGTGGCCACTTGTACGATACGATCTTCCAAGGTAAAGTAAGGTTTGACGTTGTATCCCTAACTCCCACTACCACTTCCATATACACCGCTTGGTCTTGTGCATCATGTCTAGGGACTCCAGAACCGAGGATGATATCTATGAAGAATCCATGATGAGCCACCATGACTACGACTCCACAAGTATAGAGGACATGAAGGAGCACTACACCGACAATTACTCCCTAAGCATGGATGACTTCGAGTGCGACATCGACGACGCCTCGCCGAGAATGGATGACACGGAGAACTTCATCGAGTTTGATGGCTCCTCCACGAGCCATGAAGAATTCCTCCACCGCGTGGAGATGGAAGCCTACTACGCCAAGCAAGAGGAGGCGCATCATCAAGATTCCATGACCTTCAATGCCAAGCGTGCCACACCAAAGGGCACCACCTACTTCGATGATCCACCTCCAAGGCGACAAGTGCCACCACCTAGATGGCGTCAAGCGCCACCATCTCCAAGGCGCCAAGCTTCATCACCTCCAAGGCGTCAAGCTCCACCATCTCCAAGGCGCCAAGCTATATCACCTCCAAGGCGCCAAGCTCCAACTCCTATCCAAACAAGAGTGGCGTCCAAACATCATATGCATCAAGAGGCACCAAGAAACAAGACTCTTCATCGACAAACATCCTCTCATGAGCATCGCCACCATAAAGAGGATACAAGACATCGTCTGGAACCGCCTCCGAAAAAATTTTCTGGCTATACTGGTTTTCGGCTTTGGGGATCACTTTTCTCCATCGGCCGTTATAGCGATATTTTTTTTGGCGCCTGCGCGCTTTCCGGAACAAAAAAAAATTTCGAAAAATTTTTGGGGGCTAACCTCTTTTTAGACCCCGTAGATCAGTTCTAGACACTCGCCATCCTAGTAATTTTCTGCATCTCGGATCGCTTTTCAGGGTGCTATATCATCATACAGTGCTTGTTGTGTCGCGTCGTGACATCGTTGGTGATCTAGGCTCGCGTCTCTAGTACGGTCTAGCCTAGGACCAGCACAGTACCGTCGTTGAGCATTCTTTCAACTTTTGCATTGCTGTTTTGATAATTGCTAACCCCTTTGCTAAGCCTTCCCAGAGCTCCACAGATACTCTCCACGTGCGGTGTTTCGACTCCTGGTAATCGCTTGGTTCAATCTCTGGACCCACTGATCCTCGTGGTTGCACATCGCCTTTTCCTGCTGTTTGGTAAGAACTTGTAAGAGCTTCGTATATTGCTTGACGGATTACGCGTGACTTCCACCATATTCCTGTAGTATATACCTGTGCTTTTTAAGGACTAACCATGACAGATACTTCGCGAAACCCTGCCACCATGACGAACGAAGAGCTACATGCCCACTTCTCCGCGCTCCTGGTCAGTCGCGCTGAAGACGTGGATACGCGCCTAGGGGAGTTTGACACCAAGCTCACCAACGCGTGGACAAGATCGATGGACTCGAGAAATCCTTCAACGCCAAGCTTGACGTTCGGTTCAAGGAGCTTCTGAACCGATTGCCGCACCCGCACCGGCACCCACACATGGCGCACGGCGCGTTCCGATCACGGGTCGGACTGCTGGTTCGGCTCCCGCCGCACCCCCGGCGGCTCCTGCTGCGACTGACGTTCCTCAGTCTTCCGCGGCTGCTGCTGCGACATTGGGGACAGACGACGGGTACTACTACGACCCCGACGACGACGATCTGTTTGACGAGGAGGTTGAACAACCTCCACAGGTACCTGCTGGTCGCCCCCGACATTACTACCGCAACGCTCGCCCCCCGGTACGTACTGATGATGATCATGTTGCAAAGCTTAAATTAAATATTCCATCTTTTGAGGGTAAATATAATCCTGATGCATATCTTACATGGGAGATGGAAGTAGAACAACGTTTTGCATGCTTAAAATATCCTGAGAATATGCGTGTTAGTGCTGCTACATGTGAATTTACTAAATTTGCTTCCCTTTGGTGGTCTGAGTATTGTCGTTTAAATCCTACTACTATTCCTAGTACTTGGACTGCTTTAAAAACTGCTATGCGTGTTCGTTTTGTACCTCCCACTTATCAACGTGATTTACTAAAGAACCTGACACGCTTAGAGCAAGGGAAAATTCTGTAGAAGAGTATTATCAGGAATTGCAAACGGGGATGGTTAGGTGTGGTCTTGTTGAATCTAATGAACAAATGCTTGCCCGTTTCTTTGGTGGATTAAACAAGGACATTCAGCACATATTAGATTATAAGGAATATAATTCTATCACTCGTTTGTTTCATCTTGCTTGCAAAGCCGAACGTGAAGTGCAGGATCGCCAAACACCATGGAGGAGGACTAATAATTCTGTAGGTCGCACATCCACTTGGACATCCCGACAATCAGCGCCTCCTCGTGATTCGCCTCCAGCTACTACCACATCCAAGGCCACCACAAGATTTCCAGCTGCTCCTCCACCATCATCCAATGCTCCTGCTCGTAGTGCATCTTCTATGGCTTCCACGGGTAAGACAAGGATATACAATGCCGCAAGTGCTGGGGTTTTGGTCATATTGAGAGACAGTGCACAACACAACGTGTGATGATGGTGCGAGAAGATGGTGAATACGATTCAGCGAGTGACTTCGATGAAGATACACTAGCCCTTATTTCTGCTCGAGATGGAGACAATTCTGATGATGATGCAGAGCCAGAGGTAATGGGAGCTGAAGCTGCTGATCAATACAAGAGTTTAATTACACAACGTGTGTTGAGTGTGCAATTGAGCAAATCTGAGCAAGATCAACGCCACAACCTGTTCCAAACACGTGGTGTTGTCAAGGAAAGAGCTATACGGATCATCATTGATGGAGGGAGTTGTAATAATCTGGCCAGTGTTGACATGGTAGAGAAGCTTGCGCTTCCAACAAGACAACGCCCACATTCATACTACATCCAATGGTTTGAGAGTTCTCGCAAGATCAAGGTAACAAGAACGGTACGCGTGCATTTTACTATTGGTACATATTCTGATTTTGTTGATTGTGATGTTGTACCTATGCAAGCTTGTTCTTTGTTACTTGGTAGACCATGGCAATTTGATAGAGAATCTGTTCATAATGGCAAAACTAATCACTATTCTCTTATGCATGATGGAAAGAAAATTGGTCTAAAACCTATGACTCCCGAACAGATTTTAAAAGATGATCTTGCTAGAGCTAGTAGAGCTAAAACTGAGGAGAAAAATAAAAGTGAGAATCAGATTGTTGCTGCAGATTTTCTACCACCAAAACACTAAATCTGATTCTACACATGCTACTGAAATTCGTTTGAAGAGTCCATGTATGCTTGCAAATAAAATTGATATTGCTGAACTAGATGTAAACAATACTCAATGTTATGCAATTGTCTGCAAAGAGGTTTGTTTTCATTTGAGGATATGCCTCCTTCTTTGCCACCCGCTGTTGCTAACCTTTTGCAGGAATATGAGGACGTCTTTCCCGCTGAGTTGCCACCAGGACTACCTCCTATTAGAGGAATTGAGCATCAAATTGATCTAATTCCTGGTGCCACGTTGCCCAACCGCGCGCCATATAGAACCAATCCAGAGGAGACAAAGGAGATACAACGCCAAATTCAGGAACTACTCGACAGAGATCATATTCGTGAGTCCCTTAGCCCTTGTGCTGTTCCTATTATTTTGGTACCTAAGAAAGATGGTTCTTCGCGCATGTGTACTGATTGTAGAGCTATCAATAATATTACTATTCGATATCGTCATCCTATTCCACGTTTAGATGACATGCTTGATGAATTGAGTGGCTCTACCATGTTTTCTAAAGTTGATTTGCGTAGTGGTTACCACCAGATTCGTATGAAATTAGGAGATGAATGGAAACAGCATTTTAAAACTAAGTTCGGTTTATATGAGTGGTTAGTAATGCCTTTTGGTTTAACTAATGCCACCTAGCACTTCATGAGATTAATGAACGAAGTTTTACGTGCTTTCATTGGCCGTTTTGTGGTAGTCTACTTTGATGATATTCTGATTTATAAAATCTTTAGCGGAACATTTGGACCATTTACGTGCTGTTTTCAATGCTTTACGTGATGCACGTTTGTTTGGTAACCTTGAGAAGTGCACATTTTGCACCAATCGAGTTGCGTTTCTTGGCTATGTTGTTACATCACAGGGTATTGAAGTGGATCCAGCCAAGATTGAAGCTATTGAGAATTGGCCGCAGCCCAAGCGGTCACACAAGTGAGGAGTTTTCTTGGCCTTGCTGGTTTTTATAGGCGCTTTGTTAAAGACTTTGGATCAATTGCCGCGCCGCTGAATGAGCTTACCAAGAAGGATGTGCCCTTTGTTTGGGGCGATGCACAACAACAGGCCTCGTCATATTGAAAGATAAGCTAACACATGCTCCCTTACTCCAACTTCCTGATTTTACTAAGACTTTTGAGCTTGAATGTGATGCTAGTGGCAATTGGTTGGGAGGGGTGTTATTACAAGAGGGAAAACCTGTTGCATATTTTAGTGAGAAATTGAGTGGGGCTAGTCTGAACTATTCTACTTATGATAAAGAATTATATGCGTTGGTTCGGACATTAGAAACTTGGCAACATTATCTATGGCCTAAGGAATTTGTTATTCATTCTGATCATGAATCTTTGAAGCATATTCGTAGTCAAGCTAAGTTGAATCGTCGTCATGCAAGTGGGTTTGAATTTATTGAGTCTTTTCCTTATGTAATCAAACACAAAAAAGGGTAAAGATAAATATTATTGCTGATGCTTTGTCACGCCGTTATGCTTTGTTATCTCAACTTGACTTCAAAATATTTGGATTGGAAACTATTAAGGAACAATATGTGCATGATGCTGAATTAAAGATGTGTTGCAGAATTGTAGAGATGGTAGAACTTGGAACAAGTTCGTCTTCAATGATGGATTTGTGTTCCGTGCTAACAAACTATGCATTCCAGATAGCTCTGTTCGTCTTTGTTGTTACAGGAGGCGCATGGGAGGAGGATTGATGGGACCTTGGTGTCAAGAAGACGGAGGATGTTCTTGCTGCACACTTCTTTGGCCACGTATGCGTCGCGATGTTGAGAGATTTGTGGCACGCTGCACTACTTGTCAAAAAGCTAAGTCTCGCCTTATCCACATGGTTTATATATGCCTCTTCCTGTTCCTAGTGTTCCTTGGGAGGATATTTCTATGGACTTTGTTTTGGGATTGCCACGAACACAGAAGGGGAGGGATAGTATTTTTGTTGTTGTGGATCGGTTTTCTAAGATGGCACACTTTATTCCTTGTCATAAAACGGATGATGCTGCGCATATTGCTGATTTGTTCTTTCGTGAAATTGTTCGTTTACATGGTGTGCCAAATACTATTGTCTCTGATCGTGATACTAAATTTCTTAGCCACTTTTGGAGATGTTTATGGGCTAAGTTGGGGACTAATTGCTGTTTAGTACTACATGTCATCCCCAAACTGATGGTCAAACTGAAGTAGTAAATAGAACTTTGTCTACTATGTTACGGGCTGTTTTAAAGAAGAACTTAAAATTGTGGAAGAGTGTTTACCTCATATAGAATTTGCTTTATAATCGTTCATTGCATTCTACCACAAAGATGTGCCCATTTGAGATTGTGTATGGTTTTGTTCCTCTGCACCTATTGATTTATTGCCTTTACCTTCTTCGGTGCAACATAGTTTGGATGCTACACAACGCGCTGAAATGATATTAAACTTGCATAAGACTACTAAAGATAACATTGAACACATGAATGCTAAGTATAAACTTGCTGGGGATAAAGGGAAAAGCATGTTGTGTTTGATGTTGGCGATCTTGTTTGGTTACATTTGTGTAAAGATCGTTTTCCTGATTTACGCAAGTCTAAGTTAATGCCACGTGCTGCTGGTCCCTTTAAGGTGTTAGAGAGAATCAATGATAATGCATATAAACTTGAGTTGCCTGCAGACTTTGGTACGGTTAGTCCTACATTTAACATTGCAGATTTGAAGCATTACTTTGGTGAGGAAGATGAGATTGCGTCGAGGACGACTTCAATTCAAGAAGGGGAGCATGATGTGGACATCCCTACTATTGATACAACCGTTGTACCTACAGCAACACACATACAAGGACCCATCACAAGATCTCGTGCCAAACAACTTAACTATCAGGTACTTTCGTTTCTTGGAACTATTCCTTACATACATGAGAATATGATGATGCCTAAATCAGATACATTTCTTACTCTTAGGAATGATGGACCAAGCATGGATGAGAGGACAAGCATTGGAGCATGGCCATGCATGGAGATGGCAGCAAGCATGTGATGATCCAAGAGAAGGCACGGATGAAGATTTCAGAACTTTGAGGCCACCATAATGAAGAAAGAAGGCTTGGACGAAATATTCAAGATCAATACTTTACGAATTCGTCCATAGCATAATATGGTGCTGCGACACCTTTATTTGGGCCAGGCCCATGTAATTTTCGCAGGATTTTAATTAGCCACTTTTTAGAGTCCGTATTTGAGGGGAAAAGGACTTTTAGGGTTGGATTCGGCCACCACTTCCTTGGCTGGCCGAAACCCCACCTTTTCGCCCTTAATACACCCCATAGCCAAACCTCAGACTCGGATTTTGTTTAGACATTAAGTTAGCCATAGTCGCAACTTCGCCAAGGCTTGAGCGTCGCAGAGGCCTCTTGTACTTCGCACCTATTCAGGATCCCACCTCTTTCAATAAAGCTTTCCTCTTAATCCGCAATATCTTGATTGCAATATTGGTTCTTACTTGTTCTCTCGATTTCAGGTAGGAATTAAGACCCTCGCTGGTCAGGCTGATCGTGTTCACGCAGGATCGGTAACCTCCAGGAGATTGGCCTAGCGATTGCATTGGCGCTCGTGCTCGCACGTGTAGTCGGATCGTCAAGCCCGACTCCACCAAATCGATTATCGCCATCTCATCGAAAGATCGGACACCTTTGCCCTATCAGAATAGGAAGCCAAGCTCGATGAACATCATATAGGTGGTACTTATTGTGCATATCTTGTAGCCCACCAATCTTGTGCAATCGAACTAGCGTCTCTCCTTGTATGTGTGACACGAGCTTATAGTCTTCGCTGGTAATCATTTGGTTCTTAGCTCACTTTCCTCCGTCGCACAAGTCCTATTTATCCCACCGTGTGTGTTTCCTTGTACATATTTTCCTATCTTGTGGATTAAACTTGTTTGCTTTGTGATCATTGTGGTTCTTACTTGCCATTACAACATCTTGATTTCGGATTGGTTCTTGACATTCCACATTCCATACCTATCCACCATAGGCCTTGTGTGTGTTTGTTTTTTGGTTCGTAGTTGGTTTTGGTGTTCCGCGGAACTTCACTTTGCTTGGTTTAATGCCCTCAAGTGTGGCCACTTGTACGATACGATCTTCCAAGTAAAGTAAGGTTTGACGTTGTATCCCTAACTCCC